>VXCM01004485.1:6624-35778 GCA_014773175.1 Lucifuga dentata | reverse complement strand
TTTTTTTTTTTTTTTTGTATAACAGTAAATAAGCATTTAAAAAAACAAAAATTTTATCTCTCTCCTCCTTGTTTTCCATATTTCTCTCTAAACTGATTTTTCCTCCATCTTCATTCGTTTCCGTCTTGCCTCTCTCAGCTTTGTCTCCAAGCTGGAGCCAACCACAGACGTTTGGCCTGAGGCTTTTCTGTTAAATAATCAAATATAAGAAACCTGGCATCAGATTGTCTGTGGCGTCGGTGATGAGAACAGTGAGAGAGTCAATGAACTTTAGCCGCATGGGATTTGACTTGTGCTAAATGCTAACCGGAAACGCTGGTTAAACTCATGCTAAACCAGAAAGTAAGATCATGATTTAGACTTCCTAAGACCCAGACTTCAGGTTAAGACTCTTTAAGACTTCAGAATGTCATCACATATGTTCTTGAAGCAACACGTTTGCAGGAAAAGTTGGAGTTTGGAGGTTTCTCAGACGGACAGAGACATGGAAGCTTGTAGAAGCGGATCTTGTTTCAGATGCTGCGACAACAGGAAGAGAAGCTGATTTCTGCATGACAGAACAAAAACAAAGACATGCGAGGTCAGCTTCTCAAGGGACTGAGCAGGGTTCACCGGTTTAGGATCACAGTTCACCTGGACCCTCCTGAGAGTGTGTGCATGCGAGTGTGTGTGTGTTTGTTCGATTGTACTCTTGTGTCTACGTACACAAGGTCAATACAAATACATGTACGCCTGCAGGAACACGTGCATGTAGTGTGTGTCATTAATGTAACAATTGACCCTGAGAGGCTGACCTCTCACTTTTAGGTCACCCAGGGGTCATACAGCTGTGGCTGAGAGTGACAGGGTTGAAATGTCATGTTTGTGTAATTCTTAATAGTTTTTCCTGCATGCTTGTTTAGCTGCTGCTGTACTTTTGGTTTATGCCTAAAAGGGAATATTTGGAAGAAGTTTTTTTCTTTCCTATGGTATTAGAAGTTAAGACAGTTGCTATGACAACACCCTTTAGCTGCTAATTATTTGCTGTTCACGAATGACATTGCTAGTTAAAGTTTGTTGGAAAGCCTTACAGGAAATACCACTGTGTCTGGCTGCCCACAAACAGGTTGTGCTGCCTGGTTAATGGTCTGCTGCTGCTGGAGCAACTCTGCTGATGTAGCTGTCATAGGAGGAGTCGCTTAGCTGACCCGCTAACAGACCCACTAACAGACGCTATGGAATTTTTACTCATCCATCACATCACTCGCTTTTTCTACTTTTGAATGTTTTTGCTGTTGTGTACCTTTCATTCACACTTTTAGCTACAGTTTAATTAGAAAAACAATAGATATCAAAAAATTTCACTTTGCTGCAGGACTCAGAATAAGATCAGATAATATAAGATAAAATAAGATAAGGTAATACTTTATTGATCCCTGGAGGAGAAAATTTGGGTGTTGCAGCAGCAAGTATAGTGGTAGATACAGTCCTAGTAGTCAGAATGTAAAGAAAATAATAACAGGGTAAAAAAAAACTAATGATAATGAATGAATGAATTATCATAATGATAAGGTAAAAGAGTAACTAGACAATATTTACAGTACAATATATATGCTATACTCTGAATATACATTATATGTACAATACCAAAAGAAAAACCCATGTGTACTTCACAGCAGAAGAATGCACATTTTACCGTAGATCTTTTAAAGGACCACCAGTGGTTATGCAAGTTTCAGGTCAAAATATACAACCTGCATACATGTTACATTCCCACATTTCCCAAAACATACTGCTAGATTGGTAAATATTACAATAGTTTTTCCTACCTTCCACATGCCATTGGTTTCAGTTCATTCCAGTATGCTATAAAAATCAACTTGTAGAGATGTGAAATGTGTGTGAGATAAATAAACCATCACAGTGAACAAAATATCTATTCAATTTTTTTTTGTCAAAGTAACTTTATTTAACTGGTCCAACAAGGAATAAAATGTTTGTCTTCACCAGGGAATTTCATTCCAGGAGAAGATGGTTTATACCAAGAAATTAAACATGAGCATTCCTTCGATGTTTGGAGGTAAAACATTGAATTTTAAGGTGGGTGTACCACCTGAACATTTGTTTTTGAAATATTAGGGGATTTAGCAAATTAACAGGAACACTAAAATATGCTTTTGGAAAATGGCTGGAATTAATGTCACGTGTTTGTATTTATTGGGCTTGAACATGGAAAATCACCAGTATGGTCCTTTAAAGTATGCTGTCACTCTTACATATTTAACTCAAATTGCATCCAGGCTGTCTAAACTGCACCTACTTGTATAAGAGTCTGACAGGATCACATGACTACAGCACTTATATCTTATTAGGCTGGTTTGAGATGAGCACAGAATCGATCACCAGCGATCGGTGCACAATGCATGCCAGTTAGATTTCTGTCTGACTTGATCCCGACTCGCTCTGATGTCAATCAAACATAGCAATGATAACCTCTGAGATCAAGGCGGCTGCAGACTTTGGAGCCAGGCGCTGCAGTTGCTCTCCACCGANATGATAACCTCTGAGATCAAGGCGGCTGCAGACTTTGGAGCCAGGCGCTGCAGTTGCTCTCCACCGACTGCACAGCCACAGGGCATGATGGGAAACGCCTTGCTCTCACCTGATCTAACAGCTGATTGGTTTAGATGTTGGCACAACTGTGTGATGTTTTATCGAAACTTTTCATATTTTTGAATTGGAGAGATTCTGTTTGTTGTTTTCTTGCTATTGTATCTCTTAGTGTTTTGTATAATNATTTTTGAATTGGAGAGATTCTGTTTGTTGTTTTCTTGCTATTGTATCTCTTAGTGTTTTGTATAATTTATGATGAAAGAATAAAAAAAAAGAAAAAAGAATTGGACAGATTCTGATTTTATTTGTCTGATTTTGAAGGTTTATTCTGTTAACAGAATACATGGTGATGGCAACTTTTTCCAGCCAGAGAGGCAGAAAGTATTTATTTCCAAAATGTCAGATACAATAACAAAACCTTAAATACTTTTAAATAGTGTGATGAGACACAAATTCATTTGGTAACAAGAGAGATTTTATTGTTATTAGAATAACATTTTGCAAAGAACTGAGTATAATTACATCTAGAATGTCAGTGAATGAAAACCAATTATTTGTAGCCTATGTAGAGGTGAACAATGGGTAGCAGACTGTGTCCGACTTGACAGCCGACTTTTAGCTCCTCCCCCTGCTGCTGCCGCCTGCTCTCATCTGTTTTCCAGGCGAGGCGCAGTTCATCTCAAACAAGCCTATTTTGTGAGCTTGAATGTATATCTGATCTATCAGCTGATCCGTTGTTGAGTGGCTTATCCGTGTCATTAGCATGTGACATGTGCATTTCCCTGCCATCAAATGTCACACAGTTGTGCAAAACGAGGAAATAGAACCACCGTAAACACATTCTATGTCAGTTTGTGACCTTTTTGACAAACACGCAACTGTCACATTTGAGTCGTCCTGCTTAAAGTGTACCTCCGTGCAAACAATGCCTCACAGACCAAACGGCTTCTCTGGCCAATAATTACATTATAATAAGATATTTTCGCAAAAAAAAACAAAAAAAACAAAAAACAAAAACATCCTAATGTTATCTGCTGATAGTGGGTAATAATCGCATGTATCAGCAGCAATGCAGATGTTGGTATCAGCAAACAGAAGGTGATGAGTGTCTCTGCTTTGATGGTGCGTGACTTTCGTAGCCACAAAAAGCCCTTGAGGACATTCTTTGCTGTGATTATGGGTACAATGTTGGCATCATCAACGTGCCCATAATCACAGTCAAGAATGCATCCTCCACTGCAGCAGCTGCCTTGCAACAGAAACGTGCCTGAATGAGGAAGAACGGACAGGGTTTCTTCAAAGTAGTTTGAGTACTTAAAGATAAAAGGCAGGAAAGGAAAAAAGGATGCGACCTTGCTGGATACCTTAAAAGCTGCTAATCGCATTGGAGTTGTAAGTCCAAGTTGTAGCTGTTTTGGCTAAATCTAGCTGTTGTCTGTACTTTTAGTTTTATTTTACGTCAGATTTTTTCATAAAACTCATGAACTGCCCAGACTGCTGCTGGATGTTACTCAACTTTCAGTGATCCATAAGAATTTATGATGGAAACACGGCTGTGAGCAGCTTATCCGTGGCGTGCTTGCTTCAATTTAGGAATCCAACCATTCTACATTCTGATGTGCCTGTTTGTGTGTGTGTGTGTGTGCGTGTGTGTGTATGTGTGTGTGTGTGTGTGGCCCATAAACCCTTTTTCTTCTTGCATGGATTCCCTCTTCAGTCACCAACAAATTTCCAACATGATTAACTAGCTACTCAACCTGACACACACACACACACACACACACACACACACACACACACACACACACACACACACACACACCTAACTTAAAAAACCTGCTTATCGACCGATAAACTCAGACTATGACATCATCATTAGAGCACAGGAAACGGTTATTTATTAGAGTTTTTGTTTGGTTTTTTTTGAAAGTCTACATGGTAATAAACCCTGGTAAATAATCACAGAACATCTTATTTTATTATCTACAGCCGATGACATCATTTAACCCGGTCAGTGAACCTTCATGTTGTGTTTGCAGTTTGTGGTGGTGAGGATGAGCTACAGGAGCCTGCAGGGGACAAATGAGTCACCAGATGAAGAAAACGGATAAATATGTCAAGAGCAGAGAGGAACTGGGCTCCTACTTCAGATTCTAATGGAATGATGAATAATAATAACAGTACACACAATTTTGGTTTGTTTTCATCTAAGCTGACGTATGCTGCCACGAATGATGACATTTTTTTAGTGTTGTAAGCGTCGTTTGGTTCAAAATCTGAGACTGGCAGTGATAAAATGACTCTACACAGTGAGCAACAACGAGATGGAAGTATTAATGGGTTATGAAAATGAGGCAAAAATGGAATAACACTTGAAGTTGTGGAAATGCCTTGAAAAGAATCCTCAGGCCTGGTAGTCTAACCCCAACCCTGACCCCAGCCTTAAACCTTAAACCCTGATCCTAAACCCAAAGTCTAACCCGTCCTCACATACTGTATTTTTGTGTTGAACTTGAAAATGCAATAGTCAAGTTGTCAAGTTTATTCGTAGCCCAATATCATGTTTAATGGTTCAAAGGGCTTTACAGACCCTCATATTAACGTTCTCAACCAGCCCAAACTCTCCCTTAGCCCAATAAATACAACCCACACACACCTTATGTTACTGCCAACATCTTCCAAACATACCGCTGGAGCAGTACATTTTAGAATTGTTTTTCCTACTTCCATTCTGCCGTTTGTTTCAGGTCATTCCAGTACGCCAAAAAATCAACTTGTATTGTCCTTTAATGGAGAGACGAAGGAAACAGTCTCTGAAAGAGAGAGAGGTGTAATCAGGAACACATGTGCATATCCTCCTCAGAGAGCAGTGGTATCGCGACATAGCGGTAGTGACGATAACCGTGATATTTAAAAAATGAATTATTGATGTCATGTTAATAATACACATATGATAATGTAAATAATCTAGCAACTCTTAAATTATTTCCAGTAACTAGCTAACTAGCTAGCTACTACCACAGTGTGTAGCTACTACTGCTACTCTAAATCCTGATGTAGGAGCTGACAGACAGAGTGAGACGCTCTACCCTAACCTGTTAAAAGTTAGCTGCCAGTGTGAAGTTTTTAGGATTCGGTAACAAAGACAGGAAGTTGGTAGATGCCCCAGTCTGCAGGAAATGCTGACCAACAGGAACCGCTAAAGGGGGTGATACCACCAACCTGTTCACCACCTTCACCTCCATCATCCTGCAGATTTCACCACGGTAGAGACAAGAAGTAGCAGTTAGCTTGCTAGCCCTGAAACAGGAAATGTTCCATGAAGGTCTTACTGTGTTGTTAAAGCTAAGTTTTCATGGCGTTGGACTTGACAGGATTTTCTCTCTCCTGGTTATTTGTTAGATTTGTGGATCTTTTGTTTATCAGCTCATCTGGTTCCTTTACACCATCTTTTAAGGTGGAATTGCTCTTTTTGTAGCTTTTGTACAGTTCTGGTTACAGACTCTCTCCACCTCCCTACACTCCTATTTGGAGTCTAATTCATTTGACAAAAAAGAGACAAAACGCACAATAAATAAAGTTAAAGATGAATTTGACTATAGCATTTCTATTATTTTCAAATTTTCTATAGATATCACGATAATATTGTTATCATGAATTCTTTAGGCCATGATAATCGTGTTGTGAAAATCTGGTATTGTGACAGGCCTATCAGAGAGGCAGATTCATAAAATATCGGTCTACCTACAATAAAGGGAGATTACATGCTGTTGTGCAAGGGCCTGTTACCACACACACACACACACACACACACACAGGTAGACAGTGCTATAGTGATGTAGGTAAGGATGGGACCTGCTAATGATTTTCTGGATCATTAGTGCAGAGACAGAATCACCGATACATGAAACGTGAAAGACCAAATATCGAGTGTTTAGTCTGAGGGAAAATTTAGCAAATAGCTCAGGTAAGGATTTCATCAGAGAATGAGAATATATTCAGGAGGCCAGCCTCCAGCGGAGATAATGATGGAAATGATGAGATCTTACATACTCAGAACCATGTTTACATTGGCTTGAGTGTATAGTATTTACATAAGCTCAGGAAAAATATAATAACTCAACTCATGCAAAGCAGGTAATATAACAGCTTATTTACAATCAACATGCATCCATAATGGCACGGTGTGGTGGAACGTACATTTTAACATACTGTATGTAACTCAGGGGAGGCTTCAATTTAATGTATGTCACAAAACAGTGAGTTTAAGGGTGTTTTTTTTTTTTTTTCACATGATTAGCTGTATTTGCGTCGCAGGTTTCATTCGGCTCAAAAGCGCAAAATCACAGGTATGCTCCTTTAAGCGAACCCCCAGTCAGCTCCTCCTCAAAACTTTTAGCCAAAACTTTTAGCCATTTTTTCTTGTTGTTGCCAGTTTGCAAGTAAAACATATAGAACAGGGTGGTGAACTCCCAAGCCAAAAATAAAACCGTTACTTCTCCCCCCATTATTCTTTAAATAACGAGCATTAATACAGATCTCTTAAACAACTGTAATTTTTGGTGTATATTTAATATATTTAGTTTGTGCTGGTGGAGTTCAGTACCTTTGGGAAACTCGTGGTTGATGCTAGGAAAAATGAAGCTGAAGAATTGAAACTTTAAAATGTGACAGCGACGTCTGACATGACAGACAAAATGGTTTGCCATTTCTTTCCACAACAAAATATATGGTAACTCCTCCCATGCTGGTAAAAAGTTCTGTGCTCCTCTTCATACTTTCATTTAGTTTTGCACTTTGCTGGCACTGCCATGGTCATAAACTCAGGCCATTAACAGACCGGCTAGGCTAGTTGGAAAATGTGTAGCATCCATGCTACACAGCGCTGTGATCGTGAGATTGCGGCGGCACTTTTTTTTATCTGTAATATCAACATATGTGAGGTTGTCTTGATCTCGTTGTGAACGAAACTTAAAGGAGCAATATGAACCACACTGAACCAGGTCTGGAGCCGCATGCATTGCTGCTTCTTCAATAGTAGCAGCTTAAAAGGACACTATTGGAGAAGCAACAAGGCTACAAGCATTAATGCACAGGATGTAAAGAATTATACAATAAGGATGATTGGGTCTGGATGTTGCTCCAGTCACTGCTTGTACTATAAAATAATCACTTTTATATTCCGCTGTGTTATGAATGCAGAGCTGAAGTTCTGGCTACTGTGTTCCATTGCTGATTCATTCTGATTTATTGGCTGTTGTGATGGATGGCTTCCAGTCTCAATCACAGAGAACTTTCATGGTGTGTAATCATCCAAATCTCCTCCCATAAATCTGTCCCCAGGCACCATTCAAGCCAGGCTCCTTTATTTATTCTGTTTTTGTGTGCTGGATACTGTAAATACTGATAGTTCACACACAATTTGCAGACACATGCACTCGTACAGGACAAAACATGTAATACTCCTCAACACATTAGCAGCATTCAGGGTGTTCTCACGCCTGCATGGTTTGTTTCGGTTCAGTCAAACTTGTGTTCGTTTCCCTGCTTGGTACCTGAGAGTGTTTTCATGAGCCGGTCTCACTTTGGTTCCACCTGAACTCTGGAGCAGTTTGTTTGTGGTGTGAACAGAGGTGGATCATCAGGGCCTTCTCTGCTGATATTGTCAGAATCACAAAATTATATTTTTATAATTTAATATATATTTTATTAATGCTATATGTATTTTCCACAGTTTGTTCCCATCAGTCTATTATTAACATCATTTCATCACTACGGTATACTCTCTCCCTCAGTTTTGCTGCTTCCAGCACAGCTCATATAAATTAGAGCTTTTATCCAATCAGATTTTCCACCTGTGCTGTCTCCGGGTAAAATAGTCTAGCCTGAGGCCTTCAGAATCTCCAGTGAATCCCCTCTGCTATTCAAGCAAATGGGACAGTGTTGTTGATTGTCATATTCTTTAACCAATCATATTTCAAGTTTGCCATGTTGGGCGTATTCTTTTGCAAGCCAGAGCCTTCTAGCTGGCCTGGGTCTATGTCATCAGAGGGCCAGTTAGTGGAGGGCAGCATTACGCTATGCAGCGTACAGCCATAAAAACATTAACATGTTATAGCTAACAAAAGTGATGGACTGGACTTACTTCTTCTTCTGATTCCCTGATCTGCTGTCAAGTAATTCATTCGAATAAATGGTTTGAATGAATTAGTAAGTCGTTCTGAAACTAATTATGCAGTGTTATAAAAAAAAAATGACAGCCTCCAGTGGAGCTTTAGATGTTAGTCTGGCAGAATGGAAGGTTGCGTTAGGTTCAGTCAAGCTACAAACAGGAGACACCAATGACATTTGTTCAGTGCATCATGGTTTTAAAGAAGAGACACAGAATTCCACCTATCAATTACAAAACAAATTGTTTCCTGTTGAGCAACATTTGTTCAAAATGTGACATTTATTAGGCGGTGAAGCCTGCGAGGAACCAGGAACAACGCAGAGACATCCTATAATGTGAACACCACTTGGCACACATTTAGGAATTATGAAATATGATAAACATGACTGTCAACTTGACGGCATAAATCCTGTTACATGTCATATTGCTTTTTGACATTGTGAAACTGGAGCAAAGAGCAGAAGAAGAATGACATTGAGGATAGCAAACCTTTGCTATGCAGTAAAGCCTGTATGTATTATTGCAGAGTATCACCTTTGACCTTTGGGTGCATTTAGGGCTGATTTTTGCATCCATTGAAAAGCTGCACACAGGCAGTAATTCTACATTTAAAAAAACTGACAAGATTTAGTTCAAAATTGATTTTTGTGATGGAAAAGATGAGAAAATGGAGTCGGCCTTAAACATGTCATGCTTTAAATGTAACTTCATTAGCTCTTTGTCTATATGACGGCTGACTGCTTTCTTTTCATCGGTAGTTAATGAGCGTGATGGAGGAATGAGCTATGCGTGTCTAATGACCACGGCGCTTATGGCCAGCTGGCTGGCACCAACATACGTGCTGTAATACGTGCAGCCAGTAACACACTGGCACTGCTGACCAGCTGTCGTCATTCTCTTTATGAAGTATGGAAGCCGTTGCGTCGCCGCGGACAAACACGCCAATGCCGTTCTGCTGTCAGTCACGTTAACGAGCCAGTAAAATCTCACCCTCACCATTGCAGGGGCGGGATCCGGGGTAGGGGGTTGTTGCCCTGTTAAAGTTAATGACAGCTCATATCTTTTACTGGCAAATTTTCACCTGCGTGGAGCTCGAACATGAGAACGCGTCTCCCTTCCAAACGCCGCGTTTCATAACGGACGGATGACGCAAGTGTACTGCACATGAAGGTGTGAACTGTTGTTTTTGTAATTCTTTGGTCCCCATGGTGTCACTACTTCTGTGCAATGATGCAAGCTGCTTCTTTTATATTTGAGCTGGGGGGGGGATACTCATTTTACAGTATTTTTAGTCATTTTACCAAAATTTAAAGGACCATACCAGTTGTTGTGCATGTTTCAGCCCAATAAGTACATCCTGCATACAAGATACGTTACTGACAACCTTTTTCCAAAACAAAACGTGCTGTCAGTTGATGTTTTTTTCCTCCAGAAAGCTCCTTCAGCAGTTTTTCCCCTCAAAAAACTGTTTTTAGCAGTGCTTTCAAAAGTTGCTACATGTTAACATACTGTAACACAGTTATTCTCAAACTCCGGACTCCAGACCGAACCACAACTGTCTCCAGACTCTGAGCAAATTACACTTTTCATATGTATTATTTGTATTATCTGTNCGAACCACAACTGTCTCCAGACTCTGAGCAAATTACACTTTTCATATGTATTATTTGTATTATCTGTGGGACATCGCCGTGACATAACAAGTCAAAATTCTCCACTTTCTCCGCTGCAAAGTGAAACCGAATGCAACTGAGAGTTGACAGCACAGCTAGTCCCCCCCNCCCCCCCCCCACACACACACACACACACACTCGACAACTTAAATTCTCAGTAAAAATTAGGATCCCAATCCAACCCTGGCTTGACTGACTTTAATAAATGGACTTATTTGCTTTGTTGGACCTTTAAGATTTAACTTTGGGAACCCCTGCTCTAACACATTAGCCCTAGTGTGTAAAAAGCAATTAATACAGCTTTAACTTGTATATATATTGTTTTTCTTTTAAAGCACTTTGCTATCAGGTTGAAAAGTTCAACATGTGATAAACCAAAAAAAAAAAAAAATCTCAGACAAGCTTTTCTCAGCTGAGAGTTTCTGATTTGTCATACAGGTGTAATGAATAACCTTCATGATGACTCATTCCAGTAAGTGTGTCAGTCAGCCATGCTAGTGAGCAAGCATGCATCACACCAGAGCCCAGATAACACAAGCAGCTAGCATGCAGCCTGAGGTGAAGCTCTGCTGCTGAACATGTGTTGCACTGCTTGTTTCCTCTTTGCAGCCTCCATTGCTCAACACCAAATACATTTAAATTATTGTTTCTGTATCAAACTTGCCTAATTTATACAACTTTAACACTCGACGTTACCCTCCAGTGAGGTTTAAAGTGAGTGTGTCATCTGAACATTTAATTTTTAAAGATTAAAAGATTTGGAAAAATAAATAAAATACAGTTTTCTGTTTTTGGAAAATGGTTGGCAGTAATGTAACATGTATGTGGATAATATTTTTGGGGTTTAAAGGACCATACCAGCTATTTTGCATGTTTGAGCCTAATATGTTCAATTTTCATACATGTTACGTTACTGACAATCATTTCCCAAAGGATAAAATCATATTTCAGGTTTCCTGATATTTTTCAAAATCTCTTAATCATTCAAAATCAAATATTCAAGTGATACACACACCTTAAAAACCCATATTTCTCCTGCTAATAGTTACACAGCCTTATGAAGTCACGGTCCTTTAAATTTTTCCATAAATGCAGGTCTTCTTTTGGGACTATATTCCCCAGTGGAGGCATACATTCATTCCACACTTTTTATTGAGCTTAAACGCTAAAATTACATAACTTCTAAAAAAAACCCCTGAATACACGTCTTGTTGGTGATGATGGATTACCTATCCCAAGAACGTTTCACGTATCAATAAGTTGATTTTAATAGTGTACCAGAATAAACAGAAACCACTGGCAGTCTGGAAGGTAGGAAAAACATTTTTAATTCACTGTTCCAGTAGTATGCTTTGGGAAATGATTGTCAGTAATGTTACATGTATGAAAATGGAATATATTAGGCTCAAACATGCAAAATAGCTGGTTTGGTCCTTTAAAACCTGCAAAAACACAGGTATGGTCCTTTAATCTGTGTATTAATCTGGAGAAAGTTACTGTAAGGTTAATCAAAAACAAAAAAAACAGTGTTACTGTTTGAAACTAGACTGTGTTTCATAGCAGCTTTGCTGAGGTTTCTGAGCCTTTCGTGTCACCTTACACACCAGATTTGATACCGTATCATTTTTTGATGAACATGGGACAAGATAAATAGATGTCATCTTCACAGGCTCGATGGTGAAACCTGTGGTTTGCATCTGACTCGCTGTGACAGTTTCCCTGTCAACTAGGACATGTTTTTATTAAAGACAGCGCTCAGGGTTTCATCTCTCTGGCTTTGTTGCTACAAAGTGTGTGTACATATATGCGGTTGCTGCGTGTTTTGTGTGTGTTTGTGCTATCTACTCTCAGGTATTCATACTTAGGGCGCCACACTGACCAAACAAACCTGTCGAGGGAGACGTGTGATGGAATGTCCACATGTAAACCTGATCCTCTGTTTGCAGGAGAAGCCAAACAGGCTGCGTTAACCATCCGCTCTGATGTTATCTCCCAGAATCTGATCTGAGTCTGTGGTGGGAAGTGGAATGAGGTTCAGCTTGACTGAGGGATTCCAGCCACACACAGCGAGGAGTCGAGGCTGACACTGCCAGCTCTATTATTTTCTTTCTTCTGTCATATTTGTGAAATGAAGGATAACATAAAAGATTGGAGGATGGAATATGGAAATCAGATTCACTGGTTGAGATCTGGGTGAAATTAGGTGGAAACATTTGGACATCTGGACAGAAGAAAGATTTAAAAAGCTTGCCAAGAACGCCCAAACCGTTTAGTACGTTCAGTCATTTGTTATGGTCTCAGATGGTCCATATTCATTGTGAACTTTGTCTTTTTGTTGACGTTTTTCTCATCATGGTGAGCTAACATGACACAACAGCTTTGTTTCTCATTCTAAAAGCCTCTTTTCTTTAAAGAAAAAAGGTACAATCTGTGATTCAAATCTAAACAAACTAACCACCTAAGTTATTTAAGTGATCTAAGTTTGATATCTAAGGTTTGCTTGCATCAGTCATTTTTGTAAACAGCCATATACCATAAATTCTCTCTTAAAAGCCGGTATTCAAATAATAGCTGGTATCTAGTAATAGCTGGGGGGGCGGAGTCAGCAGGACATAAAAGCCAGTCTCATATAAAGGCAGGTTTGGTGTTTGTCTTTTACTTGTCCAGGAAATTATTAGAGTAATCTGCTGCTGCCACCAGATGACAGCAGTCATGTTTGATACCAAACCGTTTAAAAACCTCTCCAGCCGTCGTCCAGCCAGAATGCAGCTCAATGTGAAACAAAGCCGGAAACATGACGCTCCGCTGTCATCACCAACCGGGAAAAGTGGATGAAAATGAACTTTTCTAAAAGCTGCTTGGAGGCGTGTTCACGCTGACATCTTCTCCTTGTGATGGTGTGTTTTTATGCAGTTATGGGTTTGTCCATCAGCAAAATTAGAAATAAAGGCCTGTCTCTAATAAAAGCCTGTCTCCTGTATTAGCCGGGCTCTCTCTGCAGTTGAGGTTAATCAAAGCCCCGCCCCTAATAGGACATTTATAGTATTTCCACTTATAATTTGTTGATTAAAACATATTATCCAGATTTCCATGTTCTTATTTTCATTTAGGGGACTATTGTGAGATTTTACAGTGTTTTAATGAAAAAACCCACACTGATCCACTTCTGTTCTCCCTGGCTGCAGCACCACTGTGCACACTAAGTGAAAACAGGCCGTCTCTTTAAGGCTCCCCCCTCTGAGAGGCCTGCTCTTTTCTGATTGGCCAGCTGGGGTCTGGCCTGAGCTGACTCAACCCTCAGACAGATGCTGGCCAAACGTGTCGGTGGGTTAAATGCTGATATAAACATGTTACAGAAGGAAAGAATCAGTCAAAATTGAAGCTTTCATGTCATTTCAGGACTTGCAGTTTTGTCTTGATTCATTTTCTATAAACCTTAAGTTTTGACAACACAAACTCCTGCTCTATTACACAATAAAAATGAAGGAAAATAAAGAAAATAAGGGTTTAAAGACAGAGGAGGAATGTGTTAGCAGGCATTGTATGGTGCGCTGGATTACCAAAAAAAAAAAAAAANAAAAAAAAAAAAAAAAGGATTTTACAACATTTCCAATGAAACCAGGCTGAGAGAAACAGGAAGCACACAGGTAGCACGAGCTTAAGGAGGCAGGAGAATTTTGCTTGTTTAAGGCTGTCAGTTATGGAGCGTGACCAAACCAAACACACTCTTAACTTCATTCCTCTCTCTCTCTCTCTCTCTCTCTCTCCCCTCATATCTCTGATTTTTTTGAAGTGTGACTTCACATCTGTTGTAGGATAGAACTCATGTCTGATAGCCAGATTTGAACTGACAGCAATGTGGGGAAAAAAATACAGCGTAACACAAATAAAACATGTCACATTTGTGTTTTTTCCAACTTGTTTTCAATACAGAACCGCAAAGTATGTCAGAGTCTATAAAAGAACCTCAAAGCCAAAAAGTACAACAAAATAATGTTCCAGCGCTGCTTTGTGGTACCAATCGATAGCAACCGAGTGTTTCTGTTTTTTCTGCTTATCCTCCATGTTAACGTTGGCTCTGCCCAGCTGCCATGGCACATAAATTATAACAACCGTTTCAGATAAATGATGTAAGGTTTACTTCTCTCATCATAGCAACGTTGACAAATTCCATTTGCTGCAGTATCTGATTTTGCATTACATATCTATGGCCTACAAATCAGTAAAAATACATTTCCATGCAGCTTTTTTTTTTTACTCTTTGTGCTAATTAGAAACATCAGATGTGGAGGAACAAAATGTGAAATCTGACATTTTAAGCTGCACGTTACCAGGGGTGGAAAGAGCAATAAAATATTTTACTCAAGTAAAAGTGCTGTTCTGTACTTTGATGAAATTTTACTCAAGTAAAAGTACTTGTGTAAAAATTTACTTAAATAAAAGTAAAAANCTTTGATGAAATTTTACTCAAGTAAAAGTACTTGTGTAAAAATTTACTTAAATAAAAGTAAAAAAGTGTTTTGTTTCAAATGTACTCTGAGAAAAAAGTACTGAGTTATATTGTTACCAAAAAAATGCAAAAATACATACATTTTAAACAATTTTGCTGCAAAGCTTTCCAAGTAAAGACTTAGCAGTGACTTTGCTACATTTTTAAAACATGTTATCTCGTTGAGCATTCAAATATTAATTGATATTAATCTACATTTAGGAGGAAATAAGAATTGTAGTCAATTTAACCATTATAATATTTGACTAATGAGAAACATTTAATAAAAATTCCATACTGAAAGTGCTCATCCTACACATGCTAACACTAAGGTCAATTAACTCACTAGCTTCTTTCTTCTTCTTCTTTTAATTCAATTAACTCACTAGCTACCTGTATTAATATTAATGTGCATTTTTTTTTCAGAAGCTAGCAAAACTGCAAACCAGAAACAAGTGAAAGAATATTATTTTGGACATAGATGTCAGCAAAGCTAGTGACTAGTATGAATAATTAACAGGAAGAAGTTAGCTAACTTCCTCCACATGCAGGTTTGATGCTGAGTTCTGGTTAGCTGCTAACTCCATGTTTTCCAGCTAGTTTGCGCTGCATGCTGTAGCTGTGTGCTTTTTTCTTTATAAAGCTAAACTGGTCACTTAAATATGGCCAGGGATTGTTTTCTTCTAACTTGTCGGTTTTCTGGTCCCCTGAGCTTGTTCTCGCCATCTTTAGCATCGCGTCTATGGCTTTATTTTATTGTAACCCTTGTAGTTCCTCTGTACTCTTTTACGTCGCTGACATTTTTTTTTTTTTTTTTTTTTACTTTATAATGGATGTCAATTAAAATGTACTGAAGTACAATATGTGTAATTAAAATTACATAAGTAAAAGTAAAACTACTTTTTAAAAAAGTTACTCAAAAATGTACAAGTACAGAAAAAAACAACAACTTTGTTACAGTAACGAGAGTAAGTAATGTGTTACTTTCCACCCCGGCACATTATTCATAGAAATTAACATAAGTTTGATGCTATCATGTTGCCTTTTCATGTAATTCTCATAGGACAACGTATGCTTGTCATCATTAACTAAATTTCATACTTATGAAAAGCTTCTGAAAGAATCACAGCAAACAAAAAACGTGAGGGCCTTTGTGTTTTTTTTTTCTTTTTTTTTGCATTTGGTAATATTTCTGCCATAAGTATTTATTTTACTCCACCAAGGAGGTTATGTTTTCAACCGTGTTGTTTTGGTTTATTTATTTGACAGCAAATTACTCAAAATGCGATCAACGAATTTTGATGAGACTTGGTGGAAGGGTGCATGACCTAGGGAAGAATCTATAAATTTTAGGAACAGATCCAAGAATTTGAGTTTGTTTGGAACCACCTCTCAAAGCGCTTTTGGTACGATTGCTGCATTAAAATTTGCCCAAACAATCAGAGCCATGGAGAAAAAACCTGAGTCCCCCTCTGCATCTTTGACTGTGTGTTACCACATTGCTGGCTGTAAAGTAGTATTGTATTATTTTTTGGAGAAGCAAAGCTGTTGCTGCAGCTGATCCCTTGTTATTGAAGCCACATAAAACTGTGTAATATTCTGTCTCTGAACGCTCGATCCAGCCCAACGGTTGCATTTGATTCACTTGTTTTCCACGCCACGCTCTGCCAGCGTTATGGTTAGCAGCGAAGCGCTCTCAAGGGGCATGACTCTCTTTGGTTTTGGACCTGAACAGCCTGCCTTCCATTTAATGAGGCCCGACTTTAAAAATGAGAGAAAGAGAGTGAGAGAAACATATCCCTCTCTCTCCGTTCTGTCTGAACAGCTGCATGTGTGGTTTTCTCCTCTGATGGCGCTGCGGTTTTGGGAGTCTTGCCCTTTAGACGTTCCACCTCTGCTATGATGTTTGATGGCAGCTCGTATGAGACAGACAGACAGCCAGAGAGAGAGAGAGAGAGAGAGAGAGAGAGAGAGAGAGAGAATGAGATATCCGCCATCGAACGAAAGCAACACCACTTCTTACAAAATGATTGATAGAGCAGAAGGAAAACAAATGATGGGACTTATTAGGTCACTTACTAAGAAGAAGTGGGTTGACAAATATGGTGACAGCTGGTATTAATTGGATCCTCAATAATAAAGAAATATGATGCAATGAACTTTATGCAATGATTCTACTTCCAAAATTGGTTGTTTACCGTTTTGGCTTCACCACACAAACCAAAACACTGTGCAACATTTAGCCGTCATCCCTGCATTTGCCATTATCTTGGAGCATCTCAGAACATCTCAGCATGTCTCAGAATATCTCAGAGTGTCTCAGAACATCTCAGAGCATCTCAGAACTTCTCAGAGTGTCTTAAAGCGTCTCAGAACTTCTCAGAGTATCTTAGAGTGTCTTTGAACATTTTAGAGTGTCTCAGAATGTCTCAGAATGTCTCAGCGTGTCTCAGAATATCTCAGAGCATCTCAGAGCATCTCAGAGCATCTCAGAATGTCTCAGAGTGTCTCAGAATATCTCAGCATGTCTCAAAATGTTTCAGAATGTCTCAGAGTGCCTCAGAACATCTCAGAGCATCTCGGAAAGTCTTGGAGCATCTCAAAGTCTCAGAGCATCTTAGAACATCTCAGAATGTCTCAGACCATCTTTGAGCATCTCAAAACGTCTTGAAACATCTCGAAGTGTCTCAACTTCTCAGAGCGTCCCAGAACATCTCAGAATGTCTTAGAGCTTCTCAGGGCATCTCAGAATATCTCAGAGCATCTCAGAGCGTCTCAGAACGTCTTAGAATGCCCCAGAATATCTCAGAGTGTCTCAGCACAGGAGTGATACCTAGGAACAGACACACACATGGAGAACTAATCAGATGAGAAAAGAGGGGGAATTGGAGGAGGAGGACATGAGAGAAGTAATAAAACTGAAAGCTGTGTCGCAGCCAGAACTTGTGGTTAGGCTCAGAGTATAAGAAAAGTATTGAAAACAAATTTAGTGAGCAGATTCCGTGAGCGTGAGACTTAACGTAGCATCGAGGCTTCAGATCCTGACGGTAAGGTGGGTGTATGTCGAGTCCTCAGGGTTAAGGTGAGGATAGAACACTTAATTTCCTACCTGCTTTAAAACGTTCTGCTACCTTTCAGCTCTTTGTTGTACTCGTGGTTCATGGCAGAACGTTACGAACTTTGAGTTTATTTCATGGCGCTGTGCTTTTTTTCTGGTTGTAAGTGGTACTTGTAGTAAGTGGTTATTTGTAGGATATTGGGGTATGATTTGTGGTACTTTGTTGCTCTTTGCTGTATTGAAAGTAATGCTGGTGTGTGTGTATCCTCTCTCTCTCTCTCTCTCATCGCTTTGTAATAAAAGTCTCACCTTGGCTCACAGCTGGTAGACAAAGAGATAAAAACAGATGGAGATGGAGTGGGAGAAGGAGGGGGAGAGCAGGAAGAGAGATACAGACTCAGACGGGGGGAGGAGAGGAGGAACTTGTAGTAGCTGTTAGTCCGGAACAGGGAGTGTGTAACCTTGGCATGTGGTTTTATCCAGGTCAAAGGTCAGCCGTGTTTACCTTCCACTCTTTCATTTCTACTCTTTTCCTCTCTCGTTAGCAGTTCCAGTAGCAGTTTATGATGCATTGTGCAGGTTATTGCAGAGGTTCTCTCCAAAAATCAAGAATTGATTCCTTTTAAGCTGTCAAAAGTTTACCAGGATTTGTCTTAAATTTGCTAATTTTCTAATTTAGAATTGTTTACAAGCTGCTGTAGAACTTTGTTTTTCTTCTGTAAAGTACAGTGGGTTTTTCTTATGTACTGTATACTGTATATTGACCATGTATTGTATATTGTATGGTATACAGGCAGTCCCCAACTTACGAACGTCTGACTTACGAACAACCTATACTTACGAACCGACCGCCATAAAGCCAATTAAATTAAAAATTTGAGTTACATACAATGATTCGTAATAATGAATGGCACTCTACTTTATGATGCACGTCAAAACATTACACATAGTCAGCGGTGCGCCGCTGGACCGCCGCTACATAATTATCATTATTACTGTACTGTATTATTATGTTGACAATGTTTTAGGATATCTGGAAGTGTTTCTTTAATGTTTCTTATGCATAGAAAGGTAAAATATATATGCTAGATACACACCTTACGTAACTGTTCCGACTTACGAACAAATGACTTACGAACAGCCGTGGGAACAGAACTCGTTCGTAACCCAGGGACTGCCTGTAGTATATTGTCTGGTTACTCTGTTTTCCCTTATCATTATTACCTCATTTTATTTACCCTATTATTATTTTCTTTACCTTCTGACTACTGAGACTGTCTGTAACTGCTTTTCCATCCAACTTATTCACATATTTAATGTGCATTTCTAATTATTTGATTAAAGGAAATGCGAATTGATGATGTTTCCATCAGCTACGTTATGCAAATAATCTCAGAGGTGATTTAACTCTAAATAAATGTCCACAGCAAAACACAGCATGCAGAGTTTAAATGAAAGCCTTGGTGTGGAAGAATACTTATTNGTCCACAGCAAAACACAGCATGCAGAGTTTAAATGAAAGCCTTGGTGTGGAAGAATACTTATTACAGTCTGTAAGCAGTTATACATGCCTTATTAATGCAGCCAACAGAGGCCTGAGAGCATGTTACCATGGCGCTCTATAAACTCACCACGTGTGCCGAGTACCGTGTGGTGGGTGAAACTTTCAGTGTGGGTAAAACAGTCGTTTAAGCGGCGTGTCAAGTTATTTGTGAAAAACTTATATGTTTTTTAGATATAACGAATAACGAATCCATCGTTCTGCAGGCGCTTGCTTACGACTACCTGCTCTTCTGAGGTGTGTGTGTGTATGTGTGTGTGTGTGTGTGTGTGTGTGTGTGCTCACTAGACAGCGCACGCCGCATCCTCATCTAATGCGAATAAACTCTTAGTCTGTTTCTATCCACTTTATTTGCATTTCATCTTAATGCTAATAATCAGTTAATCCACCTCTGCTAAACGCATAAATTTTTAATGCGAATTTTAGAGTCAATGCGAATTAACAGTGTTTCCATTCAGGCTTTCTTATGGGCATATTCAAAATTTGCATAAAAATAGGTGGATGGAAACGCGCCTTGTATCTACCACTATAATTGCTGCTGCAACACCTGAGTCATTGCCTGGCNCCCCCCCCCCCCCATGAGATCAATAAAGCATTATTATGTCATCTTACATGGAATCTGGAATTTTTGCTGAATGCTTCGGATAATGATTTATGGAGGACATGGGACTTTTTCATATTCCACCAAAGTCACATTGAACATTTTTTTTCTTTCAGTAGCGTCACAAAGTGGAAAACATCATAGTAATTTCTCACCATTAAATGTATATGCGATCACGTTTGTGAATGGTCGCTCCTACGTCATTGGCACCGGAAACTTTATGCGATGCAGTGGGAGGTTGGCAGAAGGAGGAGTGAGCACCGGGCCCTGGGAGCCCCGGGTTAACCACTAACAACCCCAGGCTTTCCAGCGCCGACCACGCTGCGCTTTAAACAGCCACTTTGCCGGCGCTGTGATGGACGTATGGTGCCAGCCAGGAGGCCTCGCTCGCCGGGCAGACACCAGGATTTATTGTTAACACGTATGAAAGGCAAAAAGGAACAGACAGCTCCAAGAAAATCAATTATGGAGCAGTATTAAGGAAAACAAGTTTGAGAAACAAATGAGAAGTTTATGTAGACACAAACACACACAGACATGTACACGTCAGAAATTCCCTTTTCTGTCTCCCTTCTGTCGCTCTCTGCTCTTTATCTCTGGGAACAGACGGAGGGAAAGAAAGAAAGTCAGAGGGAGTGAAGCACCGCTCACCTTCATAATCAGCCAAATCAACTTCATGCTGACTGACTGGCTGTTTGGCTGCAAGCAGCACTCCCTGCCAGGGGTGTGTGTGTGTGTGTGTGTGTGTGTGTGTGTGGGTGGGTTTGGGCCAGCACAACAATAAAAACCATTGTTGCGTTTGTTTAGACAGCCTTTCCAAGTTCCCAACACTCCCCTTTGGAGCAAATGCCCAGGTTTGTCGGCCCAATAATGGCACCTAATTTGTACGGAAGTCGAGAGAAATCAGTGGAAAGACAAATCTGCAAAACAAGCACTTAGTCCAGCTTATTCTCCTCCGCTTACTTCCTGTTGTCATATGTCAGCTTTTTTCCTTTGGACTGGACTTTCTGGTGATATAAGTGTTGCTAAAGCACAGTGACATTCGGGGTCATTTGCCAGAAAAGTGTCTGAGATGGTTTTAAAGGGATTTGACGCGTCTGCACTTTGTTGCATTTATTCAGGGGAAAAGGAACGTGATTAGCAGCAGTAAGAAAGAACCAGAGGTGGAAGATGATTAGATCCGGATGCAGAGATACGCTTTGACTTTTTTCCTCACATCCTTACCCGCTTGCTTTGTCTCACCACCTCAGCCCATTTTCCTCTCGCTCTGTCGCTCGTCCACACACGTGTGCCAGCTGACAGGGCAGCAAGCAGAGTGGGATTTTCCCAGAAACATTAGCCTCTCTGAGGACAAGGTGAGACTGGCAGGCAGGATGAGTATCTGTCTCGCTGTCCGTCTGGGTCAGTCTGGCTGTCAGTCCTTCACTGCTTGGCTTTAAATTCCGAGTACGAATTCATCTTCATCATGAAGACATATGAGATGTCTCTCTGCAGCGGCCTTAAAGAAGAAGATGAATAGGATGAGCATTAAAAAAATGTCTTGGTTTCAAAAAAAAAAGAAACTTTCCATTTGTTTTCCACTGGTTCTCTCACATATTCCTCTTTCCCACCATTTTGAACAATGGCAATGAGTCATCGCTGGTTGTGACCATCTCAGCCCGTCCCTGAGTTTAAATCCGTGGGATTAACAGACTGGGTGAAGATGCCTGCAAAAATGAGTTTCTAATTTAGAATTTTATTCCGACTATCCAATACCACACCAACACATGAATGATTGACTGGTCTTTATAGTTTATGTGTGTGCTGTATGTCTGGTTTATCATATTTCACTGTGTTTGTCTAGTTTTTTGGCCTTGAGCTGCAACAATTTTGGGCATCGTGTGATTTAAACCCAGGATGAAGTCTAAAAAAAAAACATTAATGTATAAGTGTGAGTTGTCTCTTCCAAGAAGCTGTTGGAGAAGTAGATTTGTGATTTAAAAAAAAAAAAAANTAAAAAAAAAAAAAAGAAGGTATCCATCCATCAATTTTCCACATCTTTTCTGGACCGTGGTCCCTTCAGCGTACTCGCTCCGTCATCTCCTCCTAACTAGATATACTGGGAATATATTCCCACAGAGGTGCCAAAGAGGCTTCCTATTATTGTTCTCCAATTAGTTTTCCCCAAGGGCCAAATTATGTCAAGCATGCCAAGCCAAGGGCCAAAATGTCCCGGGATTTTTTTCTATTGCGCCAGTAAAACTTATTTTATGTGCAGATGTTGTTGTTGCTGCTATTATTATTATTGCTGTTGTCATTTTAAAAAATGCACTCTTGAAACAAAATAAGTCCAAATAAGTCCATTAAATTAGCCATTAGTTACCATCAGATATACACCAGAATATCAGACTATAAATACCAAATAGTATTATTTGCTTTTCTTGTGGCAAACAATATAATTTGCTTACATTTTTGCATTATTAATTTTTTTATATTATTTAATTGTATTAAATTTTTGCCAACTATAGTTTGCTATTGTTTTAATTGTACTGCCTTTTCCACCATTTCCGTTTTCTCATTTCATCTATTTGTTCTTTTTAATTAAGCTCTGTAGCATTCATATCTCTCTCTCTCTCTCTCTCTCTCCTCTGAATATAGTAGGTGTTTAACTTTCCAACATCAGCAGCAGTTTGGTCGTGCGACAGATGTTTTAGTGCCAATGGGTCAGTGTGGGCCAGACATTTGGCTCTTGCAGGCTGGATATGGCCCGTGGGCCACCTATTGGAGTTCCCTGCCGTACAGGAACCCTATGGAATCGGTAGCAATAGGTGCCCAGCAGAGCAACCTACACAACCCTTTTAGGGATCAGGCGATGAGGAAAGCTCATTCCATTTCGTCTGATCCTCAGCACCCTCTGCATATGGGTTTCAACTTCTCCCCTCAGCTGCACGCTTTCAACTTCCTGTCATAAAAACCAACAGGTACAGGACTGCTTCAGTCCCACAGCCATCGCTCTTCTGAACGCAGAGTGCGGCTGGAGACCAAAATAGATTTTTTTGATTATTTTTTGGTCTGATGATACATTTAGATCTTTATTACATCTATTACTTATATAAGTACTTGCTGTCCATCTCAGATGTCCTCCAGCTTCTTGGCTTTTTTTTATGAGTGCACTTTGTTGAAGTTTAAGGAGGGCTTTAATAAATGTATTTTCAGATACTTTATGTATTTATGAATTTATGGTTTTTAATATCTTATATGCTGTCTGATGTTTCTATGTACACTATGCTGCACACCCATTTGCCCCTATGGGAACAAAACATAAACCTGAACTTGGACCAGTTGGAGTCCCGGGCCTGGTTGGGTTCCAAATCAGACCAACCTCTAGGTTTGAAACTAGCCTTCGGGCAGGGCCGTTTCTGACCACTTTGGCGCCCTAGGCGAGACATCCATTGGCGCCCCTTCACCCTCATTCCCCAAAACACATGTATAGGGAAAAAAAAGAAAAGAAAAAAAAAAGGCAGTTTCAGTCTTAACTTATAACACGTTGCACTCACTGTCAACAACGCTTCAGTAGGAGTCTACACTATTGTGTATGTTTGTCACAAGGAGGCACTACAGAGTAACTACATCATTGGCCAAAAGTACTGTATGTCGTCGTCCGTCCATCCCCCCCCCCCNCCCCCAATATTTTTAAACTTTACCAAAGTACCACTCCAAACACAACAAAATTCATTTATAAGTATTTCACAATTCCTTAAACTTAAATGTGGATTTCAGAGTAGTAATATGACTACAATATTTCTACAAGTCAGTAAAACCAGGTGAAAACCATTTGACCTCTGACCCGACCTCAAAGAAGATGTTTTAACTTCCTGTTTGATCTCTACTAATAATGTTTGGTATTCTTCAAATCTTAACAGTATGTCAAAAGCATCTTCATACTTAACACTATTAACAACTATTGGCTTTTTTTTTTCAGTTGTACTTACTCTAACACACTAAAATATATATATATATATATTGCTGTGTTTGGAGTGGTAATTTAACTCAGAAAGAAAAGTTTACACAAAAATACAGGAGGGAGCAATACTTACAACTTAGGTGCAAATCACAATGTGAAAAACTGCTTTTTTTTTTTGTCAATGTATTAATGTTCATTGAAGTACAATTTATGAAATGAATTAGACATTGCTTAGTTCATTCTAACTTTCAACAAAAAGTAACATAATGCTGTGATTTCTTTAGATATGCGGGGAAATTAACATGTTGCAGCAACAAAGGACTCAAAAATATGAAGCAGGAAAAACTGACAGATTATACAAGATAANTGTTGCAGCAACAAAGGACTCAAAAATATGAAGCAGGAAAAACTGACAGATTATACAAGATAACATACCAGTGAAAATCAGAAACTTTGCTTGTACCAACAAAATGCTAATAATCTTATTATAAACATCTTTTACTTGAGCAATATAACCCTTTTTAAAGTACATTTATGCTAAAGGACTATTATGCTAAGTTTAAATTATTGTGTCAAATGATTTTAAGCTAAAACAGGTTCATGTCGTTGGCCAACGTTTATCTAGCTAATTAAATTAGCTAGCTGCTAGCTAGCTAGAAATGCCATAAACACTTGATAAAAATATTGCTGTACCTTTGCATTGAACTTTTTTTTTTTTTTTTTNCTTTTTTTTTTTTTTTTTGCTTTTGCTCCTCTTCCTATTTTGAGCCCCAGAGGCCTTTCATTTTTTCATTATCTTTTTTTCTTTACTTTAACTTCGCTAGTTGTTACTCATTCACTTCTTCCAACAATGCAGTTTTACCTGCTCAGACCCCTCCCCCACCGCTGCTGCTGTTTCCTGTTAAGTTTGGAAAATATGCAGGTTGTTGTGTAATACTTCTCTGTCTACTTCCTGCTTTACAGAATATTTTCTGTATACTACCCCGTGTCGTTCCAGAGAATTATATTGAAACGACAATACGCCAAGTATAAATGCCTCAGCGTTCTGTGGAAGCGCGTGGCTGGTGACAGCTGCTCACGTGAGTTTAACCATTAAAGTAGTGCTGCTGTGTCTCAGGATGGTCAGCAGGTCGCCTCTTCTCAGGATAATATGAGCTCGTCAGCTGTGTGTGTGTTGCAGCATTGATTTACAGTATTAGGGACCAAGTGCAGGTGGTAGGAGTATAAAATAAATTAATTGGCAAAAAAAAAAAAAAAAAANAGGCAACCGCCTGGGTTGTCTATGCCAATAAACGGTCCTGCGCTCGGGATGTGATAGTTTTTTTTTTTGGTTTTCTTTTCTCTTTCATGCCTCATCTGCATGTCTGCTTTAACCTTGGTGAGTCTGTCAGTGAAGGCGTTTATAAATTTACTTGGAATGATGTGCTAAAGTGGAGAAACACTAGAGATTTAATATGGACAGACCTCTGTACGTTCTGCCTTTGTAAACTGCACGTAAGCTGATAGTCTGCGCTTTGTGATGTGTTGTAATGTCTGTCATTTCTTTACTCCCAGACTGTTTCATTATACTCATCACGCTGGAGACAATATTGGAGCAAATTCATTGACCTCATTCAAGCACAATTGTTCACAGATTTCCCAACTCCCACACTGCAAACAGATCAGGTGAGTCACCTTCACCTGTCACAACTTATCTGTGCTGATCCAGAGTCTCAGCGCCCGAGTGGAGAAATCCGATAGAGTCGCCTGCTACAACAAATATGCTCCTATTTCACTCAAATCACAAATGAAGGGAAGTTTTTGTTCACCTTTCTGGTGCAGCACAGAACACTCACACAAATTAATTTAATGTTCTCTAAACTTTCAGAATAGGCTGCGTAGTAAAAGTTCCAGAGGTTATGAAATATGTTGCATGGAGCATCAGGGATTAACCACAGCAAGGAGGTCCTGGGTTCAGATCGGAGGCCTTTCTTTTCTTCTCTGTGTCTGTGTGAGATTCCTCTGCTTGATTCTGTTTTCTCCTGGTGTTCAAAGACATGCAGGGAAGATGAATTAGAATAAATTGTGAACGTGAATGTTTGAATGCTTGTCTTTGTCTGTCCTGCTAGACAGGAAACCTGCTCAGGGTCTCACCTGCCTCTCCGATAAAAGCTGGGATCAGCTTCAGCTTCCCACAACCCCGTACAGAATAAAAATGTAGAGAGAATGGATGGATTGATATCATGAGGTAGGGTAGTCTCTTAGGCCATGTCCACACTAATATGGATATTTTATAAAACGTATATTTTTCTCTGCGTTTTGGCCTCTCATCCACACCAAATGGCGTTTTAGGCCACTAAAATGGAGATTTTTTTAAAAGGCTTCTAAAATGCAGTACTCTAAAAACTCTGCTTTCTGTGTATCTGTGTGGACGTCTAAAACAGAGCGTTTGGGAAACGGCGATGTCAGAACTAAACTTGTGCATGTGAGTTCTTGCTTTGTGCAATGAGCACGTGCCAGAAACAATAACAACAATCGCATTTTGATTTTGGTTTTGCCATAACACAATAAATAAAAATGAACAACAAATTTGATACTACCTCCAACTGTTTTTGATTTTCAGTTACTACCGCCAACAGAAATCCTTATTCGTCTCTGTTATTTGACTCAGACTTTATCGCCACCAGCCGGCCTGGCATGCGTTTGTAGCCGTTTGAGCGTTCTCATGGGGGCAGAGAGATTTTTTAAAATGATGCTTGTGTGGACATAATTTTTTGTTTTTTTTTTTTTTTTNTTTTTTTTTTTTTTTTTTTTTTTAAAGGGTGGGGGAAAATATCCGTTTAAAAAAATATCCATATTAGTGTGGACTAGGCCTTACTCTGCCACAATCAAATTAAAGTCATGTTTATTTGTTACGTGACATAATTGAGCCAGAAGCTGCAGGGGAAAATGTCGGCTGGATTTGTCCTGCATTCGTTCTGGTGCCGTTCAGTCCGATGCGGGAGCACTCCCTCGCTCGCTTGCTGACAGCTCTGAGAACGAGAATGCTCTTTTCTAATGGCAGCGGCTAACCTCAGAGTTCTGGCTATGAGATGTGGGTTTGTGGTCGCGCTGTACACCCACAACGCTAAATACACCCCTGATGGAAAAGTGGAAAAATTGGATTTGTTCTGCCATTTCCCCCAATGCTGATAACCCTAAATGACAGCCTTGTGTGTTCCCTGCTTCATTATGCTTCTCCTGACAACACACACACACACACACACACACACACACACACACACCTCATCTTTCATTATTACAGATTAATAACTGACTTATTACTAAAGGAAGGATGTAGGCTGTGTATTCACACTATTCATGATAATACCGTCATCATTTTTTTCTGAGTAAAAGCTGATCATATCACGGTATTGATGATATTGTGGTGTGTTGATGAATCTTCATTATCATGCACAACAAGAAATAAAAAACAAGCCCCCCAAAATAGTGCCAACCTGATGAATTATGCTGCATTCGACAGACCTCGGAAATCGGATTTTTCCCAATCGGAAATTCCAAGATTAAGATTAAGATTAAATAAACTAAACTTATTAATAAATAAACTTTGTAATAAATGCCAACTAAAGTTAGATTACAGGACTGTTGGGTTGTGTTGTTTTACTGATATTAATCACAGTATTAAATATTTGTGCAGAGAAGTAATATTCTGAAATTACATACGCTTACGTGTCAACGGCAAACAATTATACACTATAGATATTACCATGGCAATACATTTTGACCTTTTTATTTCAATGTCATGTAAGAAAAAATACTTTCTTCGCCTATTAGCTGATCATTTACATTCACAAAGCTTGCTTCCACAGGCACCGCCATGTTGAGTGATGTCATACTCCTGAAGTCAGGGTAGATCATTTTGGTCTGAGTTTCCCAGTCAGAGCTCCGACCTCAAGTGCTGTTCCAATGCATTTTTCCAAGGAAATCAGAAAAATCTGAGTTCAGAGGTAACTTGAATGCAACATCAGTTCTTTAAAAAAAGAACAACCTCTTTTTTTTGTAAGTGGTTTAGCTACAAGGCTAACTGGCTAATGGATGGAAACCTTCATCTGTCATGATATTATTTTATTTTAAGGCTATACAGGCAGTCCCTGGGTTACGAACAAGTTCCATTGCCATGGCTGTTCATAAGTCGGATTTGTATGCAAGTCGAAACAGTTACGTACGGTGCGTATCTAGCATATATAGATATCCAGATATCTATCCTAAAGCATCGTAAACAGAGAGAGAGAGAGAGAGAGAGAGAGTGGGGTATTAAAAAACATGTAGGTTAACACTTACTCTCGCTCCTATTGATGTCTTGCATGTCGGAAGAGGCATCGTAAAGTAGAGCGCCATTATTACGAATCATTGTATGTAACTCGAATTTTTAATTTAACAGGCTTTATGGCAGTCGGTTCGTAAGTACTGGTTGTTCGTAAGTCGGACACTGTAAGTCAGGGAGTGCCTGTATTTACATTGTTTTCAGCTGCTGAAATGACCTGGAGAGTGCTTGACTTGTCTACTTTACATGTCTTATTTTGATGTCTTTTTTTGAAGTTGTCATAACGTGTGGGGAAATAAATCAGGCACAACAAATATTTAAAATTAGATTCTAATCCATTTTGGGCACATCTGTGTGTGTGTGGATCTCAGCTTTGCTAACAACCAGCCAAGCGACGCAATGACAGCAGCGCTAACGCCTCCAAGAAGGCCAGCCCACCACCAAAACCTCTCCTGCAAACACACACACATATTAGGGGCACACGCATGCACACGGGCAGTCAGCACACGTAACACACTCCTGCAGCAAAGGTACAGGACATTCTGCTCCTGTGGCGACTTCACAAATAGACTTGTTTTCTTCAAGTTGGAAAATAGGATGTTGAGCCAAGCAACACTCACCACCCTCCACTCTTACAGCCACACCCACCAACCCACCACCCATCACAGCAGAAGTTTATGGCAGAAGACAGAGACCATTCCGTGAGGGTGGGGCTAAGCTCTGCATGACAAAAATGAGGCTTTATTTTGGGGGGGGGGGGGG
>VXCM01004483.1:0-16623 GCA_014773175.1 Lucifuga dentata | reverse complement strand
TACAGTACATACTCTAGTATACAGTATATACTCTACTTATACAGTATATACTCCACTTATACAGTATATACTGTACTTATACAGTACATACTCTACTTATACAGTATATACTCTACTTATATATCTCTGCAGTATAACCCAGCATTAAATTGATGGAGTCTTTGACATTCCTATGAATTCCTGTTAACCAGTTGTCATGTAGAATTCAGGTTCAGAACGCTGAAATTAATCTCCTGGATCTATTCACTTATTTATTTATTTGAATTTAAATGAATTAAATGACATATTTTAATTAATTTATTTAAATACACGTATTTATTCTTTCTTTTTAAATTGAGGCATATTTGGTTTTATTAATTACTGTCTTGTATTTGAATCATGGTTTTGCGTTCCATGGCTTTGCTCAGGCTGAGTTCCGTGTCAGAAGGTTCTGGTGTTGCTGCATCAGTTCTCTTCATGATTGATTGATTGATTTGTGTGGAGTTTGCATGTTCTCCCATGTCTGTGTGGGTTTCCTCCCACCTCAACAAACATGCAGGTCAGGTGAATAGAAAACTAACCTGACAGTAGGTCTGAATGAGTTTGTCTGTCGTGTGTATCAGTCCTTTGATTGGCTGGTGACCTGTCCAGGTGACCCCCCCCTCGTCCTATGACTGCTGGGATAGGTTCCAGTCCCCTGTGACCCTGATAGGATAGATAATGGATGAATGGATGTTTGGCAGGACAAATTGTTATGTACCTTTTAGCCAGTAGGGGGCAGCAGTTTAAGTAGGACTGTGAGGATGTGAAGCAGATGACAAATGTTTGTTTCCACAGCTGAAGCTTCTCTCTTTAACGAAGACAAAGCCAGCGATGACGGAGAGGATCACAACTCTGCCGTGATTGGAGGTAAGTCATGTTTAACGACAAAAGTCAAGAGTCAAACATCTCAGTAAAACAGCAAACAGGGATACTCTGTTCAACAAGAGCCTGACTGAATAAACATGGCTGCTGGGACCCAGGCTGAGCTAAGTCTAACTAAGCCTGACATAAACCCAGGCTGAACTAAGTCTCAGCCTGACATAAACCCAGGCTGAGCTAAGCCTGACATAGACTGACTGGCGAGTCACACTACAGACTTTACTTGCTGTTACACGTAGAAGGTTAACACTCATAGTTTTGAGAAAACCGTTTGGTTTTAAACATTTCATGCGAATGTCAGCCTGTTTTACAGTTGCAGGAAATTTATTCCAAAGAGGAGAAAACTAAGGCTTTTGTCTCGGTCTTAGGCAACGAGCAGACCTGCCTGCTGGCATCTTAAGGTTCTTTAAGTAGCGGTGAGGACATGTAGGATTTGATATGCAAGAAGCCACACCTTCAAATTAGCCCTCAGCACTAATAGCCAATTAAAGCCACTGTAGGGAGGCTAAGAGTGACATGTTCAGATGTGTGGGTTCTGAATGAAGAATGAAGGGAAACAGGAGGTGTGTTCCCAAGATCTTATTTGATCAATCCTCAATCCTCGATCCTCACGTGACCCAGAAATCGATCTGCTCTGTAGTGTTTAAAGACGTCCCAAAGCTCTGATTTCTGCTCTAAGGATCGAGAAGCGATGATGGAGGAGACATGGCGAGGAAACATAAGAAGATCCTACAGGAAGTCCTTTATCTGACAGACACGCCCCCTCACTGGAGTTCTGTTTCTGATTGGACAGCTATGACGTAACAACACGAGTTTGATTAAAACATGTGAACAAACAACAGCAACAACTCACGTGTAAAATTTTGAGTTATTCTGGTTGATCATATGGTTAAAATGATTTTTAAAAAAATACATAAAGCAATAAAACAAAAAGACATGTTTAATAAAACGTCCCATTAGTTAAAGGTTCGCTAACGATGATAAACTTTATATTTTAACTCTCTGACAGTGAAACACTTAGAAATGAAACGATGGTTGATGATCTGTAGATTATAAAGTCAGATTGTTCTGCTCAAGCTGTTCATGTTAAGTGTCAGTAATAATCAGTAATCAATAACCAATATTTCACTATTTTATCATCATCTAGCTGTGACATCATCAGTAAGTGACATTGCTTCAGATGATGCTTGAGGAGCAACGATGTTTCATTTCTCTAAAACAGTCGTTCCTCCAGCCTTCACGTCTTTTCCTCACGTCTTCAGTGGGACTAAGATGCGAGGAAGACATGCAGTGTGTCAGGTGACCAGGCAGAGGTTAAACGTGTTGGGTGACGGCTGATGGACACTGGAGAATGACAGAAAAAATTCTGGTTCAACTGATGATGTCACTGATGTATTAGAAGTAACCGATGCTCCACTATCAAAGTAAAAGTACTCTATGAATAAGAGTTACTATCAGGTGAAAACCTCCTGTCTCCACTTTTGAGGATTTGTATACTTTGATTAGTATTACTTTATGAATGTATCATGTTGAAGGTGAATGAAGTAAAAAGTAGAATATTTTAAATTTACGTAGCTGCAGGAAAGCAGCAGTACTTATGATCTGGCATATTCATTTTTCACCTTTTATGTTTCCAGGCATCATCGCCATGGTGATTTTCAGCATTGTGTTTATCCTGGTGTTTGTGATTCGTCACATGTTTCGTCACAAAGGCTCCTACCACACCAATGAGGCGAAGGGGGCGGAGTCAGCAGATTGTGCTGACGCAGCGATCATTGTGAATGATCCAGCGTTCACTGAAACCATTGATGAAAGCAAGAAAGAATGGTTCATCTAATCCTCTGACCTCTGACCTCTGAACACCAGGACCTTTTGAGGCGACCCGTCTCTTCTGTTCAAACTTGATCACGGATGGACACCATTACGTCACGCTTGTTGTATGAAGCACAAAGCACGGATGTGCCTGATATGTCAGTCTGTTCATTAGGTTTAGTTTTCATTATCTTTACAATATTTGTGTTTTATAATTTATTTTTGTAAACTTTTCTTTTCAGTGTAAATCATGTAGATTACAGAAACTTATTTTTCACTATGTAATTTATTCATGTATAACAAATATATTTTTTCATAAAGGTTATGTAATTTTTTTTTACGCCCTCATTATTTTACTTAATATATTATTTTCTTAATTACATTTACTTTTCAGTTTACCTTACATACGTTTTTATAAATTTAGTTTTGACAAATTTATTTATTTATTCATGTTTACATAAGATATGTTTTAATAAAATGTCAAGATTTGTTCACCTTATTTTAAATTAAATTTTGTTGTTTTTTCTTTATCCTTCAATGCAGGATATGCCATTTTTTAGAAATGTATTTTGATGTGTTATTTTATAATTTTGTTATTTGTATTTTGCTGGTATTTCAGGTTTGATGCATGGACTGATGGATGATGAAATCATATTTTGATAATTAAACTCAGTAATCTTCATTTGTCTGAGTGTAGCAAAGCTCATAAACCTGACTCATTGCAGGCTTCTGTTTTTCATATTATTTGTGTGCTTGCACACTAACTGGCTTGCTTGTCTAAAGGAGAGGTAGCCATTATTCTGTCAGCATCGTTTGGACTCAGAATGAACAAAAAAATCTCTCATGCTTATTTTTATTTTACTACATAAGTGATAATGTGTCTTAATGATTTTTGGCCTTGATTGTATCTGTTATTCTACTGCTGCCAGATGAGTTCAGGATTATTTCCAGCTTCTAATACGTCCATAAAATCCAGACGCAGTTTCCCCGAAGAAGAAGTTGTTTTTAATTGGAAGAAATGATCAGCAATGTAGGTGAGCCATTCTGTCTCTTCATGTCCCTGTAAAGTCTCAGTACTTCCTCAGAGAGGTCCAGACGCAGGTCCAGACCTTTTCAGAATTTCCACAGTGGGAGGTGGAGCGAAAAGCTGCTGTCATGGGGGGNTGGGAAAACAAAGCACACTTTTACTTTAGGAGAGAGGAAGGGTTATTAACAGGAATTCTGTGTTTTTTAGTCTCCACTCATAAATGGGAATAATGGGACACAGTTTCACTTTCACTTCTCTCTGTGGACTGACTGAAAGAAAAAGTTTGATCGAGAAATTAAAACCCTCCCCACTTGTATTCCTCCACGCACCTGACCAAGTCACCTGGCAATGTTATAAATTTTATTGGGCTCAGACCCCCAGAGGAAACTGACTGGAGGAAACGGGGTTTCAGCCACATTCCAACTCCAGCAGACGTGTTGTTGAAGAATATTGTAGCCTTTATCGTAATGGAGAGTGTTGACTTTATCCTCCTCTAGCCAGTCAGAGACCCTGAGCTCGGGCCTCGGTTTAAAATCCTGGTCCTGATCCTGATTTGATGCGTTTAGCCAACCAAGAACTGGGAGGCACCAACTCTTGATAAACTGAACACACCTGATTTAGCTCATCAGGTGTGTGTATGGAGGGAGGCAAATATGCAGAGTTGGTGCTTGATGTATCCTGAAGATACTAAACAAGCAAATTTACCAAAATATGCCATCACTCTCTACTGGAAATGACTTAGAACTTCAATTAAACCAGGCTCAGGAAAGGGCTAAATAATTTGTTTTGATTTTACAAAGAGTTGCTCACCTGTATTTCTGATAAATTTGACTGATCTCAAAAGTTCTTATCCTTCAGTATTAGATTTGAGGAACTCTGGATGGACTGAATGACTCTTAGTTCAGACTGACTCCTTAAAACAAATGAGCTTAAAACAGACAATGTTCTGTTATAAAAAAAAACAAAAAAAACAAAAAAACTTTGTTACCCTAGTATAAAAGTAGAGCTTACGTCCTAATGACATCTGATTGTATTTGTGTTTATTTGACAGCGATTCCTCATGTATATTTAAAATGTAAAGGCATGCTGTTTGACATTGAATGAGACACTTTTGTCTCACACGTTACTGTAGCATCTCAAGGGTTTTTCTTCATGTTTTTAAGTACAAAACAAACATCGAAATGTTTTTTGTGTTTTTCTCATGGTCTTGTAATATGTTTTGCTTTCTCTTGGAAAGATAATAAAATGAGTAAAATTTAAGTGTCTATTGTGGGATTATCTGTTAACAGGAAGAGTAGAAATTACATCTCAAAGAAAAGTAACTTCCACAAATGAGGCAGCATGTATCCGCCTTCCCCCACGTCCTGAAAGCAGAACTTCACCACCAGAAGACCTCACTCAGTGCCCAAACTGTAAATAACAAAGATAAACTGCCTCAGTTTACTACTTCACTTTTAGAAAAATGTTCTTAAAACCTGAAAAGGAGCCAGATTCCTCAAGAAGTGAGGGATAAGATGAGCTGCGTCTGTGACGTACAGCAACAGATCATCAGCATAACGTGATCTTTTCAATTTCATATCAGCCCGACATATCCACCAAAAGAGAGGAGAACCTCAGTGAGATAAAGACTCTATTAACGACTTTTAAATATTGTATAGGTATTCAGAAAAAAAGAAGGAAAAAGAAATAATGTGTAATTTGTGTCCCTCTGAAATATTAAAAAAAATGACTATGAAAAATACTGAGATAATTGTTTTATTAGTAAAAGACCACAGACACATTACAAAAAAAAAAAAAAAAAAAAATTAGCTATACTGTACAATAAAAAACAAGTAAATATATATGCATTACCGTTGTAAAGATGTCATAATGATGACCATCCATTTTTAAAATAATTTTTTTCTCTGTCCACATTCCAGTTGCATGTACATTTACAGCAAGTTACAAATAACTAAAATAATCGCAATTCAAAATAACTTTATTACCAAGAGTGAGTGGGAAGATGAGATGTAAATGGGGCTGAAGTATTTGTGTTTTTCTCCACATGGATATATTAAAAGCAAACAAATTCATTTAAATAAGACCTCAACAGGCTTTGACTAAAACAAATGAGCTTAAAATGGACAATGTTCTGGGAAAAAAGTTTGTTACCCAATTACAAAAGTAGAGCTTACGTCCTAATGACATCTGATTGTATTTGACAGTGATTCCTCGTGTATCTAACATGTAATGGGATGCTGTTTGACACTGAATGAGACACTTTCGTCTCACAAGTTACTGTAGCAAGTNAACATGTAATGGGATGCTGTTTGACACTGAATGAGACACTTTCGTCTCACAAGTTACTGTAGCAAGTACTGTCACAAGTTGATTGACAGACTGTAACTTGTGTCAGTGTGACACAATGCTTAGTTTAAAAGGACAAACATTTTAGGAGTACGAGTAAGTAAAAGTGTTGCAGTTTGCAGCATTTGAACAGCTATATATTGCAACACTTTCACTGACTGTAATTTATAATTTATAAAAGTTAGCAGATGGCATAATAAAATTGTCTTTATCATCTGTCAGACTGTAAATATCAGGTTTGATGCATGTCAGATTGTGAGATGAATTCCAGATAAGCGGGAAAACATACGCAGGAAACACCTGCAGGCAGAAATGCGTCAGTGCGACCCCATCAGAATTTTACTGCAGACTGTCTTTGGTCACATGGCTTTGGTGGACATGTGTGGTGCTGCGATGGAGGAATGGAGCCAGAATCACAATGACTAAAAGGTTTTCGCTGAGGATGAATCCTGCCAGGTTACTATCAGTCTGACTTTATCAGGTTGCCAAAATAAGCAGTAATGGTCTTCAGCTTGTTGTTGAGGAAGTTCTGTTCGACCTCCACTTTTCCTCCTGGACCAGCCAGAGAGGCGATCTGCCACAAATGAACAGAGAAACATTAACGGATCCATTTCAGGAAAAAAAAGAATTTCATGGAGTGACTGCACACCCGTTCAGGAATATTTTTAGTTGAATAAGCTGGAACAACACATATTTTCCCATATGACACCCACACTGAACTATTTCACTCTTGACTTGTAGCTTGAGGTCAATTATCTCAGTTAACCTTTGACCTTTGCTAGCCAGCAGGCAAAATTTGTAGATGAAAACTTAGTATTTACTTATTTGTCAGTAGAAACTAATGATCTCTGTTCACATGATATGAAGTTCCATGCAGATCAGGCTCATTATTTTTATGTACTCATATGAGCACATATGTATGTGTATATATATTCACACACGTACTCACATATGTACTATCTGCACTGAAGGAGTATTACCTGAGGACCTTGTGATTTAGGAAGTAATATTCCTGTATTCACATTTTGTAAAGATGCATTCGCTCAAGATAAATTTAACATTCAGTTTGTTTGTTTTAGTGTTACTTTAGTTTTAGTTTAGTTTTACTTTAGCATTAGTTTTATTTTAGCATTAGTTTAGTTTTAGCGTTAGTTTAGTTTTAGTGCTAGTTTAGTTTTAGTTTAGTGTTAGTTTAAGCTTAGTTTTAGTTTAATTTTAGTGTTCATTGTAGTTTAAGTATTAATTTAGTTTACTTTTAATTTAAGCTTTACTTTAGTTTTAGCATTAGTTTAGTNGTAGTTTAAGTATTAATTTAGTTTACTTTTAATTTAAGCTTTACTTTAGTTTTAGCATTAGTTTAGTTTAGTGTAAGTATTTGTTTAGTTTTAGTTTAGTTTTAGCATTAGTTTAGTTTAATTTTAGCGTTAGTTTAGTTTAGTTTTAGCATTAGTTTAGTTTCAGCATTAGTTTAATTTAGTTTTAGCATTAGTTTTAGTTTAATTTTAGCATCAATGTAGTTTTGTTTTAGTGTTAGTTTTAGTTTAGTTTTAGCATTAGTTGAGTTTAGTTTTAGCGTTAGTTTAGGTGAACAGAGCAGCAAGCATGTGCACCGACTGCTAGGAGAGTTTGCATTTCAGCAGCATTCCTTACAGGCTTCGTTTCATTCAGTACGTCAGAATTTCTATTGTTTGCTGCAACAACAAGCAGCTACGTTTCATGAAAAGCTGAATAATAGTTTGATTATTAACATTAATGATGTCATGACTTCTCTGGCATCTTTTCTGCACTATTTTGGAGAAGATGGTGTTGCTGCCAAAGAGCACTTAAGAGTTTTACAGAAAGTGCTCAAAAAAAGCTCTAAATATTCTTCCATAGTTTTCAGGAGAAAAAGATGCACAAGAAAAGTGTTTGAATTTGACCCCAACTACTGTGTTTTCTGAAACACAGCAGCAAATTAAGACCACAGACAATCTGCAGTTATTACAAATCTCATTATGGCCTCAAGTAATACTCATCCCAGGTGAATACCACCATACAGACCTGATCCATGTCAGCATTTCGAGGCAGGAAGTAGACAATGTTCTCCGATATCCGTTTGGCCAAGTTGAAAATCTGAAAAGTGTTTACTGTTCAGGAATAAAATCAGTATTTTATAACAGCAGCTCATTTTTTCACATTTCTATTGGACTTGCATTTAGGAGTGAATACAGTATATTAGCTTTAGATTTGGACAAAGCTTCATTCTCTGGGAGCTCAGCAAATCTCATGACAACCTGGCAACCAGGTTTTCATATTTTATGTGTAATATTTTGCTCTACAGTCACATGGTAAGTGGGGAAAGTGATGGTATCACCATCTGTGGGGGCAAAGAGGACACGTCCTGTGATGCCATGTGATGTTATGTGATGCTGTGTGATGTCATGTGATGTTACGTAGGTGATATCATGTGATGCTGTGTGATATCATGTGATACTGTTTGATGCTGTTTGATGTCGTGTGATATCATGTGACGTCATGTGATTCATGTGATGCCATGTGATGCTGTTTGATGTCATGTGATATCATGTGACGTCATGTGATTTCATGTGACGTCATGTGATATCATGTGATACTGTTTGATGTCGTGTGATATCATGTGACGTCATGTGATTTCATGTGATATCATTTGATGCTGTTTGATGTCGTGTGATATCATGTGACGTCATGTGATTCATGTGATGCCATGTGATGCTGTTTGATTTTGTGATATTATGTGACGTCACGTGATTCATGTGATGTCATGTGATGCTGTTTGATGTCGTGTGATATCATGTGACGTCATGTGATTTCACGTGACGTCATGTGATATCATGTGATACTGTTTGATGTCGTGATATCATGTGACGTCATGTGATTTCATGTGATACTGTTTGATGTCGTGTGATATCATGTGACGTCATGTGATTTCATGTGATATCATGTGATACTGTTTGATGTCGTGTGATATCATGTGACGTCATGTGATTCATGTGATGCCATGTGATGCTGTTTGATGTCATGTGATATCATGTGACGTCATGTGATTTCATGTGACGTCATGTGATATCATGTGATACTGTTTGATGTCGTGTGATATCATGTGACGTCATGTGATTTCATGTGATATCATGTGATACTGTTTGATGTGTGATATCATGTGACGTCATGTGATTTCATGTGATGTCGTGTGATATCATGTGATACTGTTTGATGCTGTTTGATGTGTGATATCATGTGACGTCATGTGATTTCAGGTGATGTCACGTGATATGTGAAGTCATGTGATATGTGATAGTTTGATGTCGTGTGATATGTGACGTCATATGATTTCATGTGATGCCATGTGATACTGTTTGATGCTGTTTGATGTTGTGTGATATCATGTGACATCATGTGATTTCATGTGATGCCATGTGATGCGTGTGGCAGCATGTTTTGTCATGTGATGTCATGAGGAGGGCGTTAACATGTAGGAGCCCTGCTCCACTTTGTAAATTGTGTTATAATTTAATAATTTATTACTTAAGTCTGTATATTTCTGGCAGCACACAATGTTAACAAAAACTCTAACCCTCACAAATTTAGGGTTTATATTTATTGAAGCACAATTTTATAGATTATATTAGACTGTACAGATGTTTATGATATTCTGTCCTCTCCTGATGAGATCATACAACCTTTAATCAGGATTTCCATTTGTCTAACAAAAATATGACATGGGCACTAATTTGAGCTTAACTTATGTGACATGCAGATGAACAACTTCTATATGTCTTAAACATCAGTGGAGTTTATATATAGTTGAGCTGTAACAGATTGTTCCCATCTTGATGAAGACACCGTCTCCTCTCTATCATATGTTTAATGTCAGCATTAAGCCCCGCCCCCTTCCACAGGGTCAAAGGATATCCATCAGGCTCCATCATGGTCCTGATATCAAACACTTCAGCGCTCACGTAGTCTGGTCCTCCCCATGGAGGTGATAGGAAGACCACATCACCATGGAGATGTGGTGCCAGCTGGAGGAAGTCCCCTTGCAAGAAGTCAATTTGGTCTGCAACGCCATAAACAGTGGCATTGTGGTGCGCCAAGTCCAATCGCGTGGAATCAATGTCAATAGCCAGAACTATGAGGAGAATACAACCAACACAAAGAGGAAGTCAGTTTTGAAGAAGAATTAGTCACCAGCAGCATATCATGTAGCCGCTCTGGCTACAGAAATGAGTTTTCATGAAGGCATCAGTCTGTATTAGTGCAGCTTCCTGTTGTGTTCCAACTCCCTGCTGATGTGTTTTAACATTCTATTCCTGCTGTCTGCCTTCTCCCACATCATTCTGGATTAACATGCTACAGTCTGCTCATGCTGCTGCTCTGCATGTAAAACATGGGGGGGGTTCAATAATGCTGTGGGGAGTTTTGGGGGAGAGAGAGATCTGGAGACTTGGTCCAAGTTAAAGGAATAATGAAGAAAGAGAATTACCATTCCATCCTTCAAAGACACGTGATTCCATCCAGTTTTCCAATTATTGGTCAGAATTTCATTCTTCAACAGGACAACGATCCAAAACATTCATCAAAATGATGCCANTGGAGACTTGGTCCAAGTTAAAGGAATAATGAAGAAAGAGAATTACCATTCCATCCTTCAAAGACACACGATTATATCCGGTTTACTAATTATTGGTCAGAATTTCATTCTTCAACAGGAAATGATCCAAAACATTCATCAGAATGATGCCAAAATTACATCCATTCAAAAGAGAAGCAATAGGTTTAGAATTCTGATTGGCCAGAGGAGGTTACTTTGACCAAACCAAAGTCTGAACCTGAAATGACTTCAGAGCTTTGATATGACTAATTCTTCTTGAAAACTAATTACTTACATTTATTTTATATATTTTTGTCATTTCCTGTGCAATAAATTGTAAAACAATGTATTGATGATTTTTTTTTTTTTTTACATCTGGAGGTGGCCTCAGACTTCTGGCCTGTAGTGGATTTAATATTAAATTCACTCCCTAATTTAACATATAATCCTTGTTCTAATTAAACTGTAAAGACAAATATTATGTTTTGACTCATTTGTAAAATATGAGTGTCTGCCAAATGACACTGAACGTTGTAAAACTGATCCTTAGAGGTGAAACACACACACACACACGCACAGCTACCTCTTTTGCCAGTGAGGGCAAACTGGATGGCATTTCCTCCGACTCCACAGAAGGCATCTATGACCAAGTGAGCGTGTGGGAAGCTGCGATGGACTCTGACAGCGATGTGCTCAGCAATCCGCTCTGGCGTGACGGAGAACCAGCCCTCTGAAACGCACCGTCAGCACAACAACCTTACCAGTGTGTGTGTGTGATGTCTGTGCTGTCCGGGCGACTGAATGACATCAGTGTTTGGCTTAGAATGGAAGTGCGTAGTTGTGTCAAACTCATTCAAGGTGGAAGAAAATTCTCTCAAACAGCAAACTATCACTGAATTGTGGGTCATAACGTGGATGCGAGTGTTACTGGAGTCTCCAAACTGCAGAACTGCACAGCTCAAAAACATACAGAAGGTAGCTAAAGATATGCATCCACACTAGACATGGGAAGTTCAAATCATTTAAAAGAAATGGATCAGTCTCATAAAAGCACTCAATCATGTTCGATACACCGGTTCAGTGGAGCGGGGGTGGGGTGNGGGTTATGGGGTCAGGTTGAATAAAAAAAAAAAGCAGATGAATCCTACCAAAGTAACACAACTTGTGTTTCTCAATGCTAACCTCATATAAAATATATCAAATCCCCAAAGCAAATATATGCATAGTTTTCTATTGTACGTTTTTATGTATCATAATTACTGCTTTTTTCCTTTTGAAAATTCTTTATTATTAACTAATTAATTAATTAATTAATACACATAATTGTGCAACAAGTTGGGTGAGCGTTGCTATGGAAACCCTGAGCTGATGTTAAATAGCGTCTTGGTCGACCTCAGATGCAGCAGTGGACATCAGGCTGAGCCGTCATTAAACTGTAGAAATGAGTTATAAGAACCATTTCCTGTTCTAACCTCTAAGTTTTCTGCACCTACAGTTTCTATGAACCCTGATCTTCCCAGCCAATGAGCAGCATGAAACTGATTTCTCAAAGACAACTACACGTCTGCTTGGGTTGATCTAGATGTTTCTGACCCATCAGGTGTGTGTGGCTGTACAATGTACATGCCATGTGTTCAGCCATCATCAGCCTTAACGTTAAGCTTTGCCGCTAATGAGTCTCATACTCCCATCTACAAGTCAAACCACTATAACTGAATGTATGAGTGCTGGCAGGTCTTCAAGGTCTTCAGATGGGCACCCTCTTAATAACTGGTGTCTCACTGAGTTTGGTCCATGGTCAACAGTGTACCCCAGCATCTCATGCCCTCTTTGCCAGCTCTCACACACACACACACACACACACACACAACACGACTTTATATCAACCAAACCAAAGCCATGAGTTTGCTACCTGCTGACTAACACTAAACATGCTTAAACATGCTTGCTACATAAAGCTAACATTGCCACCAAACCAGACTAAGAAACAAAGCAAACAAAATACATCAACTAGACCTGTAATAATATTACAGTATTATACAGGGTTACAGTATAGCAATAATAATATCTGTGATATTATTGGTATTTATTCCCCAAACAGCCACTGGCTAGCTGTGGCTGCAGCCTCAGAATGCTGTTTGACTGTTTGCCTCAGGCTCCGCCTTCTTTTCCCTAACTCTGCTACCAATGACAAAGCTGATTTCCCTATGAATCCTCTGCAGCCCGCTTCCACAGGCTGGAGTTTAGCCTTCCAGCCTTTTCACTCTACTTCTGACATTAAATCAGAGTATTTGACCTTTTTCCTCTCATGAGCCTCTTCCACTTCTTCTTCCCATGGCACTGTTAACTCAGCAAAATAAACCAACATGCTGTGATTCTAACATCTCTCTCAGAGGCTGGATTTACACGACCACGTACATATGACCTGATTCTGATCTTTTGTTCACGTGACACGTATCAGACATGCTTCCTGAAAATGTAAACGGTAAAAATCAGATATTGGAATCAGATGGAATCAGATATTCTCAGATCTGTTTTGGGTCTCTTGCATATGTGGAAATAAATCAGATACGTATCAGATATCCACCAATGCTGCTGCTGTCTAAATCCACAGATCAGAATTTCCTTCCCATTCTGACTCCTACATAACGTTCTGCTTTATCTGCATATGATGATGTCAGCATCAATATGATGACGCTCTCTGTAAACAGAAATGGAGAACATACTACATATATATCAGACATGCTGATGTGTGTTTATGTCAAATAGACGTGTTAGCGTGTGATAACAGGCTCCTGTTACAGCAGCAAAACTCCAACTCCACCCACTTCTCCTCCATGATTAACTGCTGAACATACGTGTCCTGATAGAGAGATAAACGCTCACACAACATATCAGATGTTTTCTCTTACATTTGAATGTTTCTGATCAGATTTTTAAATAGTTCTCTCATCCGTTGAAGTGTTTTTTTTTTTTTTTTTNTTTTTTTTTTTTTTTTTTACATTCGTTTCAGAAATGTGCATGCATGTGCAGCTGCATCCGGGTTGCTATAGGTCAAAGGTCAAAGCCGTGTAAATGCAGGTATCAGATATGAACCTTTTTAAAAAGAAAATGTAAATACGCTGAACAAAACATCAGATATAGGCAAAAGATCAGAATTGAGCATCAAGACTTGTGGTATAAATCCAGCCAGAGTTTCTCCATCTCCATCATTATTATGGTGTGAAAGGTCCTTTGGTCTGTGTGTACGTGTTAAGTGCAGACTCACCACGGTCCAGCCTGATGCCTTCATCAAAGCGGGAGAAGAGTCTGTAGCGTTGAGCCCAGTATTTAGCCAGCTCCGGTTCAGCTGCCATCTCTGCTGGACATTCAGCCCTCTGCTGCATCAACCGTCTCCTCTTTCTCTTCTTCTGCTTCTTTCCACCTGTCACACTCAAATCTATGAAAACATTGGTTATAAATCAGTTTGATATATTTATGCACCTTAAAAAGAAAATACAGTTATGTAAAATAACCTTCCTTTGACATGTTTGAGGTCTCAGGTAGTAAAGACAGAACTCATAATACATCTTTTCACCATATTCAAACTAAAGGTGATGTAACCTTTTTTTCAACAACTTCCTCCTCCGGTTTCCTCTCTATTTCTTCCTGAGTATGCACATACAAAATGTACTGACCTATTTTAACTTGTTTTGAGCAGCACTGCTGCTCTCTATTGTGATGCATTCACATGACCTAACAACCAAAATCCATTTGTTTGCGGTTATCCCCGATGTTTTGGAAAAAGAAAAGGCTCTCCAACACCAAACTCTCATCCTGGCTGTGAAACCTGGTGGAGGAGAATCATGGAGCTGCTTTGCTGCTTCAGGACCAGCACAGCTTCCACTTAGAAAAAGCTATTCCATATTGTAGTGTGAACTTTTACAGGGGAATGCCAGTAAAAATCTTTTCTGTCAATAGATGCTTTTCTGTCTCGGTATCTAATTACATTTCTTCCTCAACTCTTTTAACGTGTTTTGTGTCTCAAGGCTCAATTCTTGGTCCAATCCTGTTCTCTGTGTAAGTTTCCCTTTGGTCCCGTCATTCGTTTCTTTGATGTTTCTTATCATTGTATGCCGATGACACGCAGCTTTCTCTCCGTTTTACTCATAATGACCCCGGGAAGCTTAACAGAAGTTGGATAATGTAATGCAAGAAGCCTCACAAAACACCAGTATTTACACAAGTAAATCCACAGCATAAAGTTATTTAGCAGCAGAGAGTGTGACAGACCTGCAGAGGTTCATGCAGGAACAGCAACAGCCTAAAATTCTGTTCTTAAAAACACACTTCACACTGTGACCAGCTTAGACTGTCAGCGATTAAACAACACAAAGACACGAATGTCTCATTATTTACATGTTATTCATACAGGCAGCTCGTTTATTTAAGTTTATCTAGTATTACAACTTAGATCCAGATTTATGACATGATCCTGAAAGAGTATTTCATGTAGAAATGCAGCTGATTCTAAAGAGTTTACAAATGTTTTCTTGCAATTGTATTTTCTGTGTTCCTGTAGTGATCAATATGTTTCATTTTTTCACTTTTTTCTTAAATATTAACTTACTTCTAACTTGTTGAAAGATGTGAGTATACTGAGTGAATTAAAATGAATGCAGATTAGTTTAGGACATAATTGTGTTCTGTCCTGTGATTCTATATTACTCTTATTTGTACAATAAGTAGCATTAGCACAACTATTTCTCCTTTTCCCAACCTCCTTCAAGCATTTAACCAAACTAAACCATTACATGTTTTGCTGTACACGCGTGTGATACTGAGCAGCAGCCGTGTGGTCATGCTGGTGGCAGGTAAAGGTGATAAACGGAGCAGATCTGTGGGAAGACTCACCTCTGTTACCTTCAGCTGTGTTGGGTAAGAGGAAGTCAGGAATTTCCAAACATGCCAGCTGTCTACTGGACTGTTCCTTCTCCTTCTCCTTCTCCTCCTCCTCCTCCTCCTCCTCCTCCTCCTTCCTCTCACTGCTGTAACTGACAACATGAGTGGAAGAGTTTTTGGATTGGGTGATATTCTTCCAGTCCGTGTCTGCAGCATCTTTATTTCCATCCACACTACTATTCCATTTCTCCTCCTCTTCGCCAACGAGTGAAGGTTTGTCCTCCACTTCTCCCTCCTTCCTGCTTTCTCCTCCTTTTCTCATCGTATTCTGGTCACATGAGCTCATTTGTGTGTCTCTCTGGACCTTTACCAGGAAACTCTGTACCTAACAAACAGAGACAAGATTTCTTTTCAACTAGCACAAACAGTATTTAGCAGATTAAAGCTAATTTTCTCACTCAGAAGCTCAATATCTTAACTTTTACGCAAACAGAAGTTTTATTTATTGCATATCACAAAACATTCCAGGAATGATCTGACATTGCTGTAGAATAATGCTTATTCAGCTCCTCTTCGAAGCTGATGATAATTTATAATGGTGATGAATGAATGAATGAATGAATGAATACTATACGAGTAAAGTCGTGCTCTCCAGCATGATGTCATGCCTTTAGCGCCGCTGCTGTGGGTGTGGAGTTTATGCTCTTTGTGTGGGACTGTGGGAGGCACGTTTTTATATCTGGTCCAATTCCTCCGCTGGCCAGATGAATTGAACGCTTCAGTCAGACTCTCCATACCTGGATCCTCTCAGCAGATCACGGCGCAATGTCAACTGACAATTTTAAGCTCTTCTGGAATCGCCCATCCTTCTTCAGAAGAGATGATATTCACGCCTCTGAGTATCCATATAGTATAGCATAATATATCTCTATACCAGAAATGTGTAGTAACACGTTCCATTTACCCCATTACATTTACTTAAGTAAATGCAGCCTCAAGGGGGCACAAGCCAGTGTCCTCCTTGTGCCGGTCCCAAGCCCGAATAATTGCA
>VXCM01004482.1:40392-51668 GCA_014773175.1 Lucifuga dentata | reverse complement strand
TTTTTTTTTTTTTTTTTGCCCTAATCTGAGTATAATTGAAGTTTTAACATGCATGTAAATGTACAGAGTGACACATTGCTATTATTCACCTCACCTTTCATCGTTTCATTCGTGTCTGGATGAAAAAGTGTCAGAAGTAGGAGGGCGAAAAAGAGGTCATTTGAAAAAGCAAAGTGGCATGTACAATACTAGCTGACTCAAAAAAGAAAGGTTGACAGCAAAAACTGTGCATTTAAGTATGAGCAGACTGGGAAATACAATTTTGTTCTTCCTGAAGGAGACCAGTGTGCTTGAGTGCAGTGAAACTTTCCTTTAAGAAGAGTGAGAACATAAAAAATGGCATTATGACATCAAACATGTTCATTTTATTCAAAACATTCTCCCAGAACACAGAGGTAGGAACCACTATCCCTGGAATAAAGTATTGTCAGCATAGTAATGAAAATGAATGTCAAAGTCACAGATCTGGGCCTTGGGGTGCACCACAGTCCACCACAGTGAAGTATTGTAATCATAGTAATGAAAATTAATGGCAAATTCACATTTGCTTCCCTATAACGGGCCCAGATTAGAGCCCTGGGGTACACCAGAGTCCACCAAAAATCCTAATGATGTGGAAACATGGATAGAGTTTGTATTAAAATGACCATTTTTTCAATATTGTACACGGCTGTCATGGAAAAGACAAGTAAGCAAACATTAGTGAGGAGGTGAAAGAGTAAGTGAGGGGCCCGTCCTGATCAACAAGGTCCACTAGTCTGTGAAGGGACAAAGAGAAATGAAAAGTGGAGGGGTACTGAGGTCAGGACCCGAATGCCAGGGAGAACAGCCATTTCCTGTTGACCTCTGGCTGAACTCTGGCCCCTGACCCCTCCAGCTTCAGGCCTAATGGGGGCAGGGTGAGGGCGTATTCAGGGTTTGTTGTGTGTTTGGGGTGCAGTGGGTGGATGCTGGAAGGAGTTGCGAATGGATAGATGGAGAAAGCAGAATGGAGGAGAGGTGAAGGTTATGGATAAGAGAAGTGCATCAGGAGCCGCAAGTGGAGGCATGAAAAATGAATCATTGGGTTTGTGTGCTCCCGGGCCTAAAACTGTTTTTTATTTAGGGCTTAAAACTTTTTTTTTTTATTAAGGTGAAGAAAATAAAGCAGGGAAGAAGAAACAAAGGAGCAGATCAGACTTAAAAGCTATAAATATTAAGTTTTATCTTGAAATATTTAACTGAAACAACAAAATTACTACATGTGGCATGGCAGTATTTCAGGGAATTTAGAGATTATGGGCCCTCTGTATGACATGTAAAAACACAAGCCCCATTATCCATCTTTCTCCTTCCTGGTTGACCTGCTCGCAGCCCTCCACACATTACCGGCTGATGACAGGCCACAATAGATCTGAACTTTCTGCTGCTGTCTAGACAGCAAGAATGTTTTCCTTTTCCCCACTTCAGACATGATGGGATCAGTTCTGTCCTATAAAGTGTTAAAGAAATGGGACGTTTTTGTGCTATAATAATCCAGATGGATTGCAGTCAGGTGACAGATGACCGCGGCTCAGGCCTGAGGCTTCCGTCACAGCTAAACTGATCGTCACAGGAAGGAATGGAGTGAAGTGACTTATGACTGGGAAAAGGAGGGAAATTACACAATTTTTCAAAAACGCTCTCTGGAAAGTAAATGGCTTTGATAGCAGCTCATTGTATTTTTCTGTAGTTAAAATATTCATAAAATGTGGCGTGTTATATATAATCCATACACCAGCTGTACTTTACCAGCTTTACCAGCTGTTTACTTTCTTAGGTAATTTCTAGTCATTTTTGTTGCTTCTTTTTAATACCTCTGGTAATGAGGTCATGGTTAGGATCATGTCCCAGGAAAACACACTAAATTTTGGTGCAGATCTGGATCCAGAGGTAGATCCAGGATTCTCAAATATATGGGTGTTTTTTTTTTTTTAATATTTTTGTCAATTCACGCTTATCTGCTAGTTAGTTGGTCTGTTTGTTTGGAGATAAATTGATTTTTGATGAAACTTGGTGAAAGGGTAGGGCATGGCCCCATGAAGAACCCGTTACATTTGGTTGTGGATCTGCATCCAAGGGCAGATCCAGGAACGTTCAAATGATTTCTTAACACTGGGAGGGCTTTTATTATTATTATTATTATTATTATTATTATTATTATTATTATTATTATTATTATTATTATTATTAACATTATTATGATTATTATTATTATGTACATTTCTTCAAAAGTAATACATCAATCTCAGGAACAAAAATCAGGTTTATTAATCCCATGCTAGACTATCAGTGGGTCATTTCTTTGTCCTGAGGCCAGCATGGTGGTTCACACAGAAGGTCCTGGGTTCGAAGCTCCAGGCTGGCCCTGGATGTTTTTGTGTGACATTTCTGTGTTTTCCTTGTGTTTGGTTGGGCTTCCCCACCATCAAAAAATATGCTCCTGCCATTGCCCTTGACCAAAGCACTATTCTGTAGGTTTAGAGTGGGTCGCCTGGTGGGGAAATAAGCATAGAAATTAATAAATGAAGGCCTAAAATAGAGCTCACAGAAAGGAATATTTTTAATATTGATCTTGAAAAAAGTATTTCTGTTTCTGCTCCAAAGTGGTAATCTATAAGAACTTTTTATTGATCAACTTTTTTTTTTTTTTTTTTTNTTTTTTTTTTTTTTTTTTTTAGATTTTCAGTCTGATCCTGCAGACTTTCTGACACACAGTTTCGACTTCTTCATGCTAACTATGCACTTCTTTGATTTATTCTAAACAAACATCTGTAGAGGCTGTCAGAAATATAAGATGCATCACTTCCTGTGTGCCATTGTTGTTGCTTTTTCAATCTTAAAAGCAGCAGATTATTAATTCAACCCCNCAGCAAGAATTTCAGCACACACACACCAAAGAAGATAACAAGTGACAAGTCTTACAAAAAAAAGTTTTAATACTATAATCATAACATCAGTCAACATATTTCCTGTTATCATTCAGAAACGTCGGAGCAGAGAAGGAGCAGAATGGTGAAAGAGTCCTTTGGCTGCAGCTCCTCTCACACTCCTGTGACGGACAAAATCGCACTAGAAATGCTTACAGAAGTGTGCGTGTGTGTGTGTGTGTGCAGAAATGGCTTTGCATGTCCAGTGCAGGTTGGCATGTGTTTGTGTGTGTTTATGAAGGATCTGAAGGTGAGTGACACCTACTGGCGTCTTAAGGAGGTCAGCGGTACGAAAGCGAGGCAGACTGGAAGTCCTTCATGCCGAGGAAGAACACAAATATTCAACAAGCTCGAGTGAAGCTGCATCTGCCTGAAGTGGCGGTCATAAATATAAAAATAGATTAAGAAAAAAATGAAATCAGCTTTAAATACAGTGTGCATGTGTGTGTCTGTGTGTGTGTGTGAGAGAGTGAGTCACATGTAGGAAGACAGGGAGCAGTGAAGAAGACGTGGTCAGAGGATCAAGTTTTGTCCAATAATTTTGATCTGGTGATAAATATTCATTCGTCTTTCTGATCGATCATCTCCCTGGTCAGCAGGCATGATGCATTATGGGAAATGTTTGTTTAAAGCATTTGTCTCACCCACAGGAGACACAGTGGAGAATTCAGAAAGAGGAAGCACTCCTACTCTGAAAGAGGTATGGCTTAAACCTATGGGTCCAGACTGTATGTGTGTGTGTGTGTGTGTGTGTGTGTGTGTGTGTGTGTGTGTGAGTGAGTGTGTGTGAGTGGGTTGAACAGCTACATTGAGGTCAGTGTCTTTCAGGGGGAATGTAAACTTTCAAAGCAATGTGTCTTTTTCCTTCTAAATTGTGTACTGTATGCGTCATTAGACGCACGCACACACACACACACACACACACACACACACACACATACACATCCCTGCACACACTTTCACACTCACATTCACACAGTAATTTGCCCACTCACACACACTCACACACACACACACACACACACACACCCTGGCCCTGCAGCTAGTGTGCATGTATGTCCAGTCCCTGCGCTAGAAGCGGCTCTGCTGGGTGTGTGTGTGGTGGGGGGTGGAGCAGCATGGCGGCGTGTGGGTGTGGGCCCGGGTAAGGGTGGAGAGAAGGTCCTGGGTGGGGAGGGTAGCCTGGCTGGGACAACAGAGCACCTGGGTAGTCACCTGTTAGAGAAGACATTCCCTGGAGACCTGCTGGGTTTGGAGGAGACAGAGGACAGGACGCTGTATTCATTTCTATGGTTAAAATTATTTTCTTTAAAGATATAGATTGTATACATTCTAATTTTTGACAGCAGGATGCATTCGAAGTGAAACTTAGAAATTTAACTTAAAGGACAATACCAGCAATGTTGCATATTTAAGCCATATACAACCTTTATGTTACTGACAGTCATACCACTGGAGCGGTACATTTTAGAATTATTTTTCCTGCCTTCCAGACTGCCATTGGCTTCAGTTCACTATAAATTCAACTTGTAGAGACCTGAACCAGGCTTGAGATATGTAATCCATCACAGCAAAGACCATGTCTATTAAGTTTATTTGTCACTGTCACTTTATTTAACTGACCTGACACAAAGCTGCAAGGAAGGCTGCAGAGAAAGTATCGTATATACTGGAGTATAAGCTGATCTGGTGTATAAGCTGATGTTTTTCCATCAATTTATTTGTTTCCATTATTTCATATCCATTATTTCCATTCTGTGTTGTATTTTATCTCAAGCTTCTTGCTAATAAAGCACAAAACATGTTGAATGAGACTACCAAACAACGTTACCACACCGGTATATGAAACAGCACTTCTATAAGGTACTTTTATAAGCTACAAAATGTGCTGGATAAGAGTTTAGTCAGGAAATATCTCATTCTAAGGTATGATTTAAACTATTTTCCATGGGTAGTGGTAATGGGTAGTATTTCTACCCCTGGAAATTTCCTTCTCTGGGATCAAATTTGAATTTCTCATGTATAAGTCGACCCCTGATTTGCTTTGTGAAATTTGGTAATAAATACTCAGCTTATACTAGAGTATATACAGTAATTTACTGAGAAATTTAAATGTTTGCGTAATCATGTTAGAAGGTGAAATATTGAATTTTAAGGTGCATGCATCACCTGAACATTTGACTTTGTAAAATTACAAGATTTGACAAAATAAAGGAAAACTAAAATAGTATATTGGAAATTGGTTGTCAGTAATGTTACATGTATGCAGGTTCTATATATTGGGTTTAAACATTCCCGGTATGCTCCTTTAAATAGATTTTTCTAGTCGTTGTACTAATAGAAGTACTTCCACCGCTGCTGAGATATCACTGAATATACTAACAAACAGTATTTCCTGTACCTGCTGTCCGGAGGCCGAGGTGGGCCTGTCCATCGAGCCCGTAGCCCCCGAGAGCTGCTCCCTCTGGGCTGTAGGGACCACCCTGACCTGCAAGACAACACACACCGTCACACACACATACTGTCATACGCACACATTCACTTACAATGCTGGTCTTCCTGATCAGACTAACGTGTAAATACCAACCTGAGCGATTTGTCTGGTCAATCATAGGCTGAACTATTCTCCTCCTGGCATTAATGAACCTGTGTGGAGAGAGAGAGAGAGAGAGAGAGAGAGAGAGAGAGAGAGTTAATGGAGAAAAAGGCTGACCAGAAGACCATTAACCTTTTCCCTTTTACAACCACTTAACCCTTTCAGAGGGCAGAGTAAATCAACGTTAGGCCAGAGCAGGTATTGATCGCTCTGTGATAATTGATTGATCTGCATCAATTGGGACACCCTGCGTGTCCATGTGTGTATGTTTGTGTGTGTGTGTGTGTGTGTGTGTGTGTGTGTGTGTGAGTATGTGTGGCAGCATGTGGAGAGTAAAAACAAAAACACATGTAAATTATTGGATTAGACTATATCCAGTTGAGTGATAACACAACAGTTTCGTTTGAAGGATTAACAGGTGCAGAGAATTGATTCTAAAAGCTAATTGATAAGCAAAATGGAAATGCTTTGCGTATGTGTGTGTGTGTGTGTGTGTGTGTGTGTGTGTGTGTGTGCATGTATTTCATCTGTGCGTGCATATGAGACTGGGAGGGAATGGGGAATTTGGGTGCAGTAAATCCTCTCATTATTGGATATTGATTAGCTATCTTGGTTTATGAACATGAAAAAGCTCATTTCTGCTGCACTGCAGTTTCAGAGAAAATGCTCAGCAGAACATTGCGTCCTCTGTTACACGCTGCTGGCTTGTAAAAATAGATTATAGACTTGTGTAAAAGCGCATTATTCACATTTATACAGAGAAAATATTACATTAAAACAGATTATAAGCAAATGATGATGCAACTTAAAGGACCATCCCACCCATTTTGCATACTTGAGCCTAATATATTCATTTTTCATACATGTGACGCTACTGACAATCATTTCCCAAAGCATACTACTGGAACGGTGAATTAAAAATGTTTTTCCTACCTTCCAGACCTGGTTTCAGTTTATTCTGGTACGCTATTAAAATCAACTTGTTGATACTTGAAACGTTCTTGGGATAAATAATCCATCATTGTGAACAATATGCGTATTCAGGGCTTTTTTTTAGAAGTTACATAATTTTAGCATTTAAGTACAATAAAAAGCGTGGAGTGAATGTATGCCTCCACCAGGGAATATAGTCGCAAAAGAAGACCTGCGTTTATGGAAAAACTTAAATGACCGTGACTACATAAGGCTGCGTAACTATTAGGAGGCGAAACGTCGATTTTTAAGGTGGGTGTATCACTTGAATATTTGATTTTGAAAGATTAAGAGATTTTGCAAAATATCAGGAAAGCATTAGGCTCAAACATGCAAAATGGCCGGTATGGTCCTTTAAACAAAGACAATCCTCATTTCTGCACTGGGCTACCACGCCAATATTTTATTGACGTGGAACAGCCGTGTTGTTAATCTGGAAGTTGAAGCTTTACGTTTAAACAAGACAGTTTAACTGCTTATCGATTCGAGAATGAGCGTATTGATCTGAAGCGCACTGACCAGTTGTTGACCTGTAGGATGGTCAGTCCGGTCTCCTGTGACAGCTGCTTCTTCTGCTCCTCAGACGGGTACGGGTGCTGGAAAAACACACAAACACACACACAGGTACAGAGGAAGACATCAATACACACACACATTTCACAGGTTTTGTGCAGAATTTCAGAATTTTGTGCAGAATTGTGAAGAATTTTTCTGTAGAATCATCTACTGGTGACGTAATATTATTATAGCTCAAACATGGAATATATGTGAGAGAAAACGAGAGTAAAACTCAGGGTGAATACTGATTACCTTCCATCTGGATTCATAATTCATCTACACACACACATGCACACACCTCATATCTCTCTCACATTGTAATAATTGGATTGAAGCAACATTTGACCTGCCTCATTTAGTAGCTAATTACCAATCTAACAACCTTACCAACAATTACTCCCTCCATTTCTATCGCTTCTACACTTATTTATTATAGAGCATATTCACATAATCACTTAATCCCCCATTTTCATTTAATTTAATTGACCTTCGTCACAGTCTCTGTTCTTGTCAGTGATGGTTTTGCTCTCATTTAATCTTTTCTTCCAGTAATTATTCTCTTATCCATTGTTATACGCAACCTTTCTTTGTTTGGTTGCAGCTCAGTGGGATGGTTTTAATTATTGTCTAATTCATTATTATCAAGTAAAATAATTAACTGTTAAAAGACCATATTGGTGATCGTGCATGTTTGAGCCCAATATCTGCATCCTACATATACGTTAAGTTACTGACAACCAATTTCTAAAACATAAAAATTTTTAGTGTTCCTGTTATTTTTTTTTAAATCGCCTGATCTTTAAAAATCAAATGTTCAGGTGATACACTCATCTTAGAATTCAACGTTTCACCTTCTAAAACTTATGCACGACTGAAGAAGGCATGCTCATTTTAATTTTTCTATAAAAGTTGTCTTCTCCTGGGATTATATTCTTTGGCGGAGGCATCCGTTGTCTTCCGTGCAGCTCCGTGTTGGATCAGTTAAATAAAGTTTTTTCAACAAAAATCCCTAACAGACATAATGTTTCCTGTGCTGGATTATTTATCTCAAGCACTTTTCAAGTCTCTACAAGTTGATTTTAATAGCGTTACTGGAATGAACTGAAACTAATGGCAGTCTGGAAGGCAGGAAAAAAAATCTGAACTTTACAGCCAAAGCAGTATATTTTGACAAATGGTTGTCAAGAACGTACTGTAACATGTATGTGGGTTGAATATATTGGACTCAGACATGTCTGATTGTTGATATGGTCCTTTAACGTGTGATTAAAAACATGAAAAAGTGTTCACCGATAGGTGCTGGAAGAGCCACGCTCTCATGATGTTTGTGGCCACTTTGGGGAAAATTCCTCTCTTCTTGTTGTTTCTCCTCTCCCTGTCTGTCTCGTCCTCCTCTCCTGTACTGGGCGAGGCCACACCTCCATCCAGACCATCACCTGAAGAGAGACCACACACACATCATATCACACATCTGCAGGTGTGTGTGTGCGTGTGTGTGTGTGTTTATGTGTTCAGTGTTTCTACAAATCGAATTTGATGGAGACAAAAAATTTTTTTGTCTCCAACTCTTCTTTCAAACTCAGTAAAATCATCTTATTATCAAAAACATACTTGTGTGGAATCTGTTGTTGATCAAAATACTGCATTAGAATTGATCCAGTAATGAATTTCACACAGACAATACTTACTTAACCAGTACTTAACCAATACTTAACCAATACTTAAACACACCAACTGCATCATGTCCATCATATATAAATTATTATCAACACTGACAGGTTAATTAGTTAAACTGATAAAAGTTAGATATCAGCCAAATGCAACAGCAAGCAGAGCTCTCTCTCTCTCTCTCTCTCTCTCTCTCTCTCTCTCTCTCTCTCTCTCTGTGCGTGTGTTTGTGTGTGTGTGTGTGTGTGTGTGTTAGTTAGTTAGTCTCTTAGTTTCCCTGCATGCATAAGTGCTGTGCAATGCATGCTCCCTTCATGTAGATGTGTGTCTGTACATGTGTGTGTGTACCTATGTCGCTGCAGTTGTCTGCTGTGCTGTGTGAAGGCAGACCACAGCCTGGTGTTCCCAGAGGAGTCGTGGCACATTCATCTGGCTCCCGTAACCACGATGCATTCTGCACGAGAGAGAGAGAGAGAGAGAGAGAGAGAGAGAGAGAGAGAGAGAGAGAGAGAGNGAGAGAGAGAGGGAGGAGGTGGAGCTGCCATAAGGAGGTGTGAAACATTCTGACATTATACACAGAAACAGGTGGAGAATGAGTTTTGACGTCTGGCATCTGCTGCAGCAGCTTCTTTCAGCTCCTCGTCTCACCTGATCTGACAGGTTGGTGCAGGACCCGGTGAAGTCCTCCATGTCCGACTTGGATCCGCCTTCCCGGTCATCCAGGACGAGATCTGTGGGCATTTTGCCCTTCAGGCAGGTGATGTAACGATGGCAGAAGTTATCACACAGGTCGTGCACCTTTAGGGGACAGGTTTATGATCATCAGTACGAAAATGTAAATTACAACCAAAATGTCTAAAAATAAACCCAAACCTTCTCTAGCTCCAGTAAATGGAAGCGAAGAACCTGTATGGCCTGTATCATCTGTGGAGAGAATTCACATTAATTATCAATCCATAATCCTTAAATGTTTAAAGCTCTTTATTTAGACCCGTGTATGCCATCGTACCAGGTTGTCCAGCTCAGGGTTGGAGGAGAATATGGGTTTCTCAGATCGAATCTGAAACATAAATCAACCTAATTATACCAAATTTGAAAACATGCATGGATTATCTGCTGCTTGTTGATTGGCTGCTCCAGCTGTCACTCACCTGTTTGGCAAACGCTGCGATGTCGTCATTGAAAGATTCGGAGGAGCAGACGTCACTGTGATTGGTCATGCCAGGAAGGTGGGAGGTGGCTGAGAGGGAGGCGGAGTCTCGGGGAGAGCAGGTGGCGAGCTCACACTTCTCAAACACTAAGGCCAGCAGTGGGAACAGTGGGTGGCTGTACACACACCCACACACACACAGTTAACATACTACACATAAACACAGTAACAGTTGACAAAGTGTACACATGAAACATTTACAGAATGTGTAACAAGAAACTTTACAGCACAGTATTTATTAAAAAGACAACTGTACACACACACATACACACATTTTTTAATGCTACATTACAATCCAGTATAAATATACGTGTAATGTAAGCAGTTTAGCTGCTGTTTGGACACTTATGGCTACATAAATCATAGTTCAAAAACCCACATACACACACACAAACACATACACACACACACACACACACACACACACACACACACACACACACAGGCTTACCCATAGATCTGGTCTTTGTGGTGCTTGAGGGAATCGGGGATAGTGGGTCCATACTGTGGGGGAGGTAGCGGCCTCACATCGTCCCCGTAGCCCCCCACCGATATGCCCTCCGACCCTGAGTAGTGCAGCAGCTCTTCATACTGAAACACAATTAGACAGAAAGAAAACATGAGACGCGTTCGACATCTGCGCTGTCCGCCATCAAATCTTATTTTGATTTTATTACGTTGCTGAGCTGTCTGTCAGCCTCTGTCATATTGCTTACTGGAATAACTCTTGTTTGAGCGAGTTATTAAATGTTATAATTTGCTGTCTGCAGGTTTGTTGGTGTGACTGGATGTGTGTACATGTGTTTCTTGGCAATTATGAGTATGTCAACCACAACTTGATGGTTATAAGACAAACAAAAAAAAAACAAAAGTCAGTTTTTGAAAGAGCATTAAAGGACAATACCACCCCATTTTGCATGTTTGAGCCTAATATATTCAATTTTCATACAGGTAAGGTTACTGACAACCATTTCCCAAAGNTTGCATGTTTGAGCCTAATATATTCAATTTTCATACAGGTAAGGTTACTGACAACCATTTCCCAAAGGATAAAACCGTATTTCATCTTCCCTAATATTTTGCAAAACCTCTTAATCTTTCAAAATCAAGTATTCAAGCGATACACCAACCTTAAAAATCAATCTTGCCTGCTAATAGTTACACAAAATAATGAAGTCACAGTCATTTAAATTTTTCGATAAACATAGCTCTCCTTTGGGACTATATTCCCCAGAGGAGACGTGCATTCACGCCACGCTTTTTATTGAAAATAAAACTAAACTAAAACTAAAATTACATAACTTCTAAAAAAAAAAAAAAAACC
>VXCM01004482.1:0-27500 GCA_014773175.1 Lucifuga dentata | reverse complement strand
TCCATAAAAGCAACCATGATACCTTGGGATACATAAGGATGGAGTGTGAGGAGGTAGAGAAGACAGGGGATGGAGGAAATGGAGGAGGAGGAGGAAGAGGAGGAGGANGGAGGAGGAGGAGGCTATACCCTATGGAGGAAGAAGTGTCCGCGTATTAAATGCTTCTTATCAGTTTCAGGGCAGACTGATATGAGCTGGTCAGCTGATGATGAGATGCTCTGATCAGACGTTTCTTTTCTGCAGATCCTCCATGGCAGCGGCCTTCAGCCACTGAGCCAAGTGATTCTCAATTTCCTGAGAGATGGAAAGATGAAAAAAAAAGTGTGAAAATGAACCAATCCTCCTTTCTTGAGTAGTCAAAGAAATCCTTGACTGTACTAATTACCATATTTGTTACTTCATGTGCATGCTAGTCATGTGTACATGATAACGATAGGACTGAAGGCAGCAACAGTTTTCACAGCTTTTTGTGCCAAAAAAATTGAAGAATTTAAAATGTTCACCACTGGCTAATTTCTTATATATTAGTACTTTGTGATCTATCCCCTAAATGAGTATTTACAGTGTATGTACCCGTCTGGCCTTCTTGAGCGAACAGCGGTCAGCAACTCTTCCAATCATCATATCAGCACAGTGAGCGGTGTCCTCAATGAAGATGACCTCCTCCTCCTCCTCCTCAGTCCTCTTTTGGACCACGGACAGCTCCTGCCACGGGTCAATTCCACCTGGAGGAGTCACAGTAGCGAGGAAATACATTTTTAGACAAATCAGTAAATCCCTGCACTTGTTTTTTGCTTTCTAATTATGGCACAGAGGCAGTTTTTATGTTGTAATATGGTGTTTGTGTCTCTAATAACCTTGGTCTCACCATTGATGTAGAGCACCCTCCGTGTGTGTGTGTGATCTGCTCCGTAGTATATGTTGGTGAAGGCAACGCGTTCGGGCAAGGAGTGCTGGGAAATGCCAAATAGCAAGGCACAGAGCTTAGCCTGAGCCTGCAGGGTCGGCATCCTGGAGAATGGACAACTGGCATCCTCACAAGTCTGATCTAAACACACACACAAAATGGATTCAGGACGCAGAAAGATGGATGATTTATTATGTGTTCATGTGTGTGTATGTGTGTGTGTATGTGTGTGTCCTACAAAAGCCAAACTCAGTGCATGTCTGGTAGAACCACTGTCTCTCTGATTTCCTTGCTGAATGGAGGGATGTGTCCATTAGATCCTTCACTGTGCGCTCATGGGAGACGTCCAGACAGGGTTCCTCACTGGTGGAACGGTAGATCTGCACAAAAACACACACACACACACACACACACAGATAGAGAGAGAGAGAGAGAGAGAGANTCTGCACAAAAACACACACGCACACACACACACACAGATAGAGAGAGAGAGAGAGAGAGAGAAAGAGAAGAACACTTGGTAGAACTGCCTTGTGGCTCCAATATAATCCCACAGGCTTGCATCTTCTCAGCTTGTCTCTGCTGGCTGTCACATGTAAGGGATTCCTGAATATAGCTCAATGCTGACATCTAGTGGTTATAACCTGTGTATGAACAGAAAAGGGAGAAATGCAAACAAGGATTATTGTAGTGTCTGTGTGTGTTCTTCGTACCTGCACCAGTTTAACCAGGCGGCTGTATGGATCCAGTTCTTCCTCATACGCTTTGTTCTTATTGGTCATTACACCACAGAGCTCTTTGATAGACATGAGCACTCCTTCCTCATTGTACTGCACCGTTCCCATGATGACGTCAGCCAGGTTTTGCATCAGCTCAATCTGATAAAAGTTTGTGAGAAGAGAGGGGTTTTTTTTCCACTCAAAAAGAAATGATTCTGCACCAGAACTAAAAAAAAAAAAAAAANAAAAAAAAAAAAAAAGCTACCAAAACAACCAAACATATTTGATGTGAAAAAGAGAATAGAATATCTTTGTTTTGAAACTAAACACAAATAATTTAACTGTGAAAAGCTCAACGCAATGCTAAAACAATAATTAAATTACAGTTGATTTCATTGTTTCCAAAATCCTGTTTAGGTTGACATGGCGGGAACAAAATGAGTGCATAACAATACAGGACAAGAAGGTCACTCTGACTTTATTTGACCTGCAACCAATCAGTGTTTGTTTCTGTGTGTTAGATGCATTAAGAAAAAATCAGTAGTTATTATGGTTAATAAAGGCCAGAGTTAGGATTATAGAACCATCTTGGGCATTTTTTTTATGGAAGATATGTAGATATTTTAAAATTTGTCCTTTTGTGTGGCAATGATCACTTTACCAGCATGCTACCCTAAAGAGAAGAAGGGAAGAAATGACTATGATAACTGGACTTAACTGCTTTAATTGTCATAAGACGGTGTTTTGGGTTTTTTTTTATTTTATTTTTATTTTTAAATCTCAAAATAAAAGTCCAGATCTGGACCAAATTGCACCTACTGATAGGCACTATCATGGGATAAATATATCAAATTTTTTCTATTGAGATTAGTATATTACTTTTTAAAAAATTTATAAAATTGTACAAAAAATGCCCTATTTCTCAGTGTTAATGAATCCTTTTAAAAATTCTCAAATCTACCCCTGGATGCGGATCAGCACTATAATTTAATGGGTTCTTCCCCGAGCCATGCTCCATTCTTCCCCCAAGTTTCATCAAAATCTGTTTAGAACTTTTTCAAGTAATCCTGTTAACAAATGCAGGGAAAAACATAACCTCCACAGCAAAGGCCAAATCTGTCACCTGATCATCAGCATCTTTGGGGATCTGACAGCAGTTGAAGTCCATGGCCACCAGAGTGACATTACCAGCCCTCAGTGCTGCTTCCACAACAACAAAGGCTTCACGAACATCAGCCACACACTGCAGACAGAACATGTAGGGTGAATATTACACTCGTGACATATGAGATTTTAATGGCGCACATATGACATAGACAAATGGCCATCATCACACCTTATCTGATCCACCAACCGCTTCATTATTCAGGCTCAAACCAACAATCTGAAACAGAGGAAATTATAGGTGTGGGAAGGACAACGTGGTTATTTCATCATTGTGAATCATCAGGTTAATCTTTGTTAAATAATAATTCTGTAGATGGAATGTGTTCGTGCATTATTCTGGATTGCCTTGTTGTAGGAGGAGAAGTCCAGTTTGGCCTTGACGGGAGCAGAGGAGGCCACGGCTCCGTACACCAAGTGAGGAAACTGCAGGAGGGTAGAGGGCTGTCAGTTGTGAGAAGAGGTGTAAAAAGTATGCCACCAGATGTCATCAAACAAGTTATAAATGCTTTAATTCTGTCACAACTTCATTACTGTTCAGTGATTTGGTCCAGTGCTTCAGTTACAGAGGTGGAAAAATTGCAAGTTGCTCAAAATAAAGCTGCATGTTTTGCCTTACAGTGCTCTGACAGAACTAATGTCAACGTACATGACTGTCTGGGCTGGCTAACTGTCAGACAGAGACCCACCTACGCTTTGCTTAGTTTAATCAGAAATATACTGGTGACAAGAACACCAAAGCTATTATATGAATGGTTACTTTCTCAGTTTTTTCAGCATAGTTATCAAACACGATATGCAATAGAAAAAAGGTTTGGGTTACCTAAATCAAAAACAAATATGTTACAGAGCACAGTAATGTAGATGGTCATCTGGAACTCACTGCCAGTGTATATAAAATAAGAAAATAATAAGGATCGGTTCAAAACTTAGTTAAAACAGCATCTGCAAGGACAGCAGGAACAGTAATCTGGATGTAATGAATAGATATAAATATATCTTATACTGAACCCTTTGAATTCTAGTTTTGTATTTGTTTTGATGCCTTGTTGAAAGGTGACAATTTTGTTTCTCTTCGGACTTTTTTGAATGATTGATTTAGGAAATGAAGCAGTTTTGTTTTGTTTTTGTGGTGTATTGTATATACTGTAAGTATTATGTGTTTATCTGTATGTGTGTTGGACCCCAGGAAGAATAGCCAATGCATAAGCTGGTGCTGATGGGGATCCTAAGAAAGAAAGAAAGAAAGAAAGAAAGAAAGAAAGAAAGAAAGAAAGCAAGAAAGAAAGAAAGGACACATAGAGGAGCAAAAATGAGCAGAATCACACATACATAAATACACTACCACTCAAAAGTTTGGAATCACTAGTGATTTTCACATAGAATCAATGTTTCAGAAATGTAAAACTAGTTTTGTTTCATATGTATGTATATATGAAGTGATTCTACTGTCTGTTAGTATTTTGCATCTATACAGGTTTAAAATAATTTGCAAGAAGCTGTAAAAAACGAAGACATTTTACTATTGTCCAGAATCATGACATGAGTTGTAGATGATTCTAAATTCATTTAGAGAAGCTGTATGTGGTTCCAGAGATTATTAGGAAATTCTAGATTATTCCCTGATGCTCTAGAAACAAAGATACAGCACCTAAAAGATCCAGTTGTCACTCAGTGTGCACAGCAGTGCTGCAGTAGGGGAGAGCAGATGTGGATCAATATATTTTCTGCACATTGAAGGCACTGAAAATGTTTAAAAGTTGACTCATGGTTACAGTTTTAGGGTGGCATAGTGTGTTGCCTCACAGCAAGAAAACGCTGGATTCAAATCCTGATTGGGGTCTTTCTGTGTGGAATTTGTGTGTTTTACCCATGCCTGTGTGGGTTTCCCCCAGGTGCTCTGTCTTCCTGTTGCCCTTTGGTGTGAAAGGGAGTGAGAGTAAGTGTGTGTGTGTGTGTGTGTGTGTGTGTGTGTGTGTGTGTGTGTGCGTTATCCCTGTGATAAACTGGTGACCTGTCCAGAGCATAACCTGCTTCTCGCCCTGTGACTGCTGGGATAGACTCCACCCCCCACGCCACCCATCCCCCCCAAGACCCTGCAGGATAAGCAGGTATAGATGGATGGATGGATGGTTGGATGGATGGATGGATGATTCAACAGGTTCACATCTGGGCCCAGTCCTTCACCTTTCCTCTGAACCAGGCTGACAGAGCTCCAGCATAGGAGCCTCCAAAGCTGATCCAGGTATTCCTGTGGCTCAGGTCGAAGCGTTGGCTGATGTACTGGTGGAACGCTGCCAAGTCAGCAAGGCTGGAGCACAGAGGGAAACACACACACACACACATGCGCATAAGACTGTGTTTAACCTTTTCAACAAACTCTGAAAGTGCAAGTGTTCAGACAAATGCACACCCACGCTTACAAGCAGAGATAAATGGAAGGATAAGAGGAAAGAGAGATACAGTATATACAAGGAAGGAGTGAGAACCAATGAGAAAGACAGACTCACACACACACACACACACACTCAGAGGGGTTTCAGGAATCCTGGTTTGCCCATGAATGTCTGCGTTGAACTGATAGTTTAAATGTATTATGTTTCCGCAGACACAAAATATTCCAGTTAGATCAATTTTACCTAAAAAATATCAGTGGTTATTTATTTACTGTGCTACACTGAAAAGGTTTTTGCGAGTCAAACATGACAACAACAAGACACACACACACACACACACACACACACACACACACACACACACACTGTCAGTGCTTACGCCTGCTGGCTGCTCAGGTCTGCCAGGTTGTCTGTTTCCAGGCTATCAGGGTTGATGCTGTCACCATAGAAACGATGCTCCAGAGCCAATAGCAGCGCCCCATGCTCTTCAGCCATGTCAACATGGTGACCTGGGAAAACGTGGTCACACAACTCCAGCATGTGATTAAACTGAAGTACCCATTTATTTGTGTATTTGTTGTGAATGAGACATTTTGGTGCTGATTGACAGAAAACACAACAGGCATGTTTTCTTTTTGTCTGGGGAACCTATTCTGCTGCACAATGATACATACAAATTTACTTACTATTAAATTACAGCTGCAACAGTATTTGCAGTGAAAATCTAATTTATTTTATTTGATTAAAAAAACAGATGCATAGTGCATGAAATAAATGACACCTCGTGACAATACATATTCATAAACACTGACTAATGTGAAACACAGAGTTACACTTTTCCACAAAATTAGCCTTCAGACCTTTATAATCATACTGTAATATTGTATTCCATTTTGGAATACTACAGTTTCATGAAATAAGCCATGCACTGCAGGTTAGGAATGCTGTAGAGCAGACCAGTGTGTAGATTTAAAGGACCACATTGGTGATTTTGTATGTCTGAGTCCAATAAATACAACTAACATGCACATTACATTACTACCAACCATTTTCCAAAACATGAAACTATTTTTTTTTTTTAGTTTTTGTGTTATTTTGCCAAATCTCCTAATCTTTCAAAATTAAATTTTCAGATGATACACCCATCTTAAAATTTAATTTTTTCATCTGCTAATGCATACATGTGATTGTAGAAGGCATGTTCATTTTAATTTCTCATAAAAAGCTGTCTTCTCCTGGGACTATATTCCCTGGCAGAGAAATACCTTTCCTTCTGTGTATCTCTGAGTTGGATCGGTTAAATTAAGCTACTTCAACAAAAAAATTTAACAGATGTCATGTTCGCTATAATGGATTACTTATGATGGATTATTTATCTTAAAGGACCATACCGTCCATTTTGCATGTTTTGAGTCTAATATATTCAATTTTCATACACGTAACGTTACTGACAATCATTTTCCAAAGCATACTACTGGAGAGGTGAATTAAAAAATATTTTTCCTACCTTCCAAACTGCCATTGGTTTCAGTTCATTCTGGTACACTATTAAAATCAACTTGCTGATACTTGAAACGTTCTTGGGATAGGTAATCCATCATCGCGAACAAGACGTGTATTCAGGTTTGTTAGAAGTTATATTATTTTAGTGTTTAATGCAATACAAAGTGCAGAGTGAATGTATGCCTCCACCGGGGAATATAGTCCCAAAAGAAGACCTGCGTTTATCAAAAAATTTAAACGACCGTGACTACATAAGGCTGCGTAACTATTAGCAGGAGAAACATCGATTTTTAAGGTGGGTGTATCACTTCAATATTTGATTTTGAAAGATTAAGAGGTTTTGCAAAATATCAGCAAAACTAAAATACAGTTTTGTCCTTTTGGAAATGATTGCAGTAACCAAAATGGTCAGTATGGTCCTTTAAGCACATTTCAAGTCTTTTACAAGTTGAATGAAGTGTAGTATTCTGTAGTAGTCTGGAAGGTAGGAAAAAACTATTCTAAAATCTATCATTCCAGTAATATGTTTCGAAAAGTGGCTGGCATTAATGTCTGAGGATTGTATTTATTGGGCTAAAACATGCAAAATCTCCAATATGCTCCTTTAAAAATATAAGTAGTGTAAATGAAGAGAATCAGATATGAAGATGAGGCAAATGCTGAGTAATGAGACAGCATTAAGATCAGAGAAGATGAAGTTTTATCAACTTGCAAACACGGATCATCTTACAAGCATAAATGTGTTGCTTCACTTACCATCTTTTCACTTTCTTTTCTACAACTTTGAGAGTATGTGTCAGCCTGGGTAAGAGTTATATTTCAGGATGCTTCCCTGTATCTTACCTGCCAGGACAACAAATTCAGAGATTGGTCCTTCCCCTCCGATGAAGAGGAACACTGGACCATCAGGACGCCGCCAGTAGGCCTCATTTACAAAAAACCTCTGGATGAAAGACACAGAGAAGGATAGAAAGAAAAAGAGAAAAAGGGGAGAAAGAAATACATGTTTAAAGATTGAATTAAAATGCTGAAATATTCTCTACACCTAAATGTTTTTTTGTTTTTTTGTTAGTGTTGGGATATTTTAGTTGATGGTTCTTGTATATTTCCTATATGTCTGCGAATATATATATGACACAGTTTAATGGAAAAGAACAGTTATTTCTGTTGCCCTATTTTTGTCATTTATGCTGATAAACCACTGTATTTACTTCAAATCCATTAAAGTGTAAAGCCGTAACTTCACTGCAGTAGAAAAAAACATTAAAGCAGTCTAAAAAAGACTCAGTGAGAACATTCCAAATTTGGGAGTGCATGGCTTTTTTTCTCTGAAATGTCAGGCCTTTACCATATTTCAGTATTAATATTCACATCATCTCCACTTTGCATTCCTAGTGATTAGTTCATGCTAATACTATTACTCTAAAAGTAAAATGTAATATATAAATTGATTTTTCTCTACCTGAGGAAAGGTGCCAGTGTTCTGGTGGTCAAAGTGGTCCAGAGGCTGGTGAATCTTGCTTTCTGTCATGTGATCAGCAGACTGGTAACCACTGACCGTGTGTGTCAGGATGTGCTGTTTGGCTCTCTGCAGCTGGAGTTTGTGCACACGCTCCTTGATCTTACTCAAAATCCGCCCTGCCGATAAGAGTGACCAAGCAACAGGTCAAACAAAAGAGAAAAGAGTCAGAGAAATAACAGCATGAGGCAGATTTTTGCTAAATTGGCCTTTTTGTTAGATACACCAAACTCAGTCCTGCGTGACAGGAGCTGAGAAGGTCCAACTTGCTCTCCTATTAGAGCGAACTTGCTTGTACCAGCCTGTATTTGTTCTTAGTGTTGTATTTTGATTACTTGTCCAGTTATCAACTGTAGGATGATAGAAAAAATCAATCAGATTCAGCAGAGCATTCATTAACTCACCAGAGTGAACAAAGTTCAGGAGGAGCAGAGGGAGGAGACAGCGGGTCAAAGACAAAAGCATCTTTACCACCAGGTCAGGATGAGCATCTAATCTGCAGGAGCAACTCCTCTGCTCCTCCTCTACATATATACTCACTGGATGCAGTGAGGAGGTGACAGGACCTCTGATAAATTACGTGGAAAAGTGTGACCTGAGTATTATTATGCCCTGCATTTGGCATATCAAGTCCCCCAAGAGAGTAAAACTGAGTGAGTATGCGTGTCTGTACATGCACAAGTGTATATGTTGTCTACTCAGCAAAAAAGAAAGCATTGTTTGGTGATGTAATGAGATCTGGGTTAGATGGGCTGTTCTTGACCTTTTCTGCTTCATGTGCAGCATCAGGCTGCAGCGAGAGGATGGTCTTGTAACCAGAATGTCACACAGGCTCAATTCCAGCAACAGCCACTGTCTCTCAGTTATTCATTCTGTCAAATAGCCTTGTAGCTTAAAAAAAAAAAAAAAAAAAAAAAATCAAAGCTGTACCTGTAAACTAATCTGCAACACTGCATTGCCCAAATGCTTAATATGTTGCTTTGACCTGATGTGATTTAATTCATCTTAATCCTGCGGTTTGTTCATGCAGCCACAAAAAAGCATTAGCTTGAAGAATTAATTTACTGGGGTATCTGCATATATTTTATGTAAATCATCTTACTCTTAAAGTTGAGAAGAAAACAAAATTGCATTCTCATGGAGGATGCAGCCTTCAGCCTTTTTGCAAATCTTTTGAGAGACAAGAAAAAATTCAGAAATGTCAGTCATGTATTGAGATTAAACTGGAGGAAAAACAGATTGATTTGGTAAAACATTTTGAAATTATCAAAACACATAAAACATAAGTAGATTCTGTCTTTTAATCAAATCTATACACAAACAAGAAATTATGTGTTACTCTCTTTTGAATTTCTTTTACAATTCTGGTCATTACGTAACACACATTGAAGTCACAATTGATGATAAATATCTTGATTGCTGTTTTATATAAATGTAAAAAAAAAAAAAAAAAAAAAAATCCACTGTATATTTGCCTTTTCACCTGTGAATTTGGAATTTTAAAAGCAGGCTGAATTTTGATGGGAAAACATTATGCAGTTCCTTCACAAAACAGCTTTGGCGGCAAATGAATGCCAAACCTAATTAAAAGCAAAATTACACACTTTCGACTCTGCATTAAGAGCTTTGATTCCAACAGGAAATGACACCCTCATGACGCGATAGACAGACATCTTCATTTTCTTCAGTATCACACTCATGTGTCACCATCTGACGAATTTGGTCAGAAGTCACAAATTTGGTTTCATGCTACTTGAGCTGAGATGATGGTATAACCCATAAGAACACAAACACAGAGCTCCTGCAAAATCCAAGACAAGTGAGAGTTAAAAAACACACTATCAGAGTCAGAAAACAGCATCAAACATGGACACAAATGCCTAATGTCCTCAGAGTTATACAGCAATGTGACATTAATAAATTCACCAAAACTATTACATATTGTTTCACCTCTTAAGATTCTGTAACATTTGTGGAAAAGTTAGGTAGTTAGTGGATCAAGCATGCAGACTTTAACCACTGAACAAGTTGAAAGCCAAAGATGTTGTAGCAGTGGCTGGTGAAAAGCTCACCATCTAATTCTGGGTTCGATTTGCACTCGGAACTCAGAATTTCCGATGTCGGACTGGGAAAAGTCCAAGAAAATGCCCCCTCAACTCAGAATTCCTACTCAGAAAGTTGGGCAACGTTCCTCAACCCCCGAGTTCAGTATTGATGACTTATCAATTTGGCTGTTCCCACCACAAATCTCTCTATTTAAATGAACATTTAGAAGAATTTTCTTTAAAATCAATCAGCATGCAGGCACAGTAACTTGTTTGGCAATACATTAGATGTTTTGAAAATGTACAGTAAACAGCTCATAAATGTTAAAAGGTAGCTTTAACAGAGCAAACAAAACAAAAGTTTTCATAGAGGCATCCATGTAATCTCCTACTTTATTTAGCTTGAATGCACGTTGATCGTAAATGACATACTTCCCAGTTCCAAGGTACATCAAATTCAGCATTAGACCAAGGAGCCCTATCAGAGCCTTATGAGAGACATAGTTGTCAAATTTTGACAAAATAATAATTTTCCTGTCTGTTAAAATGACAAGGTCTTCGAATTTTGGCCTGAGAGTGAACTGTCCAAATCCAGAAAGAATTCATCCTCATTTGCTTTGAGAGGCTATTCGCTGTTTCTTGGAGTTTGCAATAGGGTCACACAAGGGAACAGAGTAACATCAGTTACCCACATCAACTCTAACTCTACCCTTAACCCATCCAATATGGTTTAGATGTACAGTGGGTGAGAGTGGACATGGGTAGAGTTCAATTTCTAATCCTTCCCAAGGCACAGCAGTGGTAGTGTTACATTTGGGAAATTTTGAAATGTTGGCTTGATGGTGGTGCAAGATGTCAAGGAATCATCAATAATGAGATTCATCTTCTTCCAAAAGGGCATATGCATATCCATGGTTGCTTTACATGTAATGTGTATGGAAATAAAAGGAGAATTACTGTAAAAGTTCTGAAGATAATACACTCCCCAAATCTTGCATAAGTATCATGAGATCTTTAGTTACTGAAAAATTCAACACTGCCACCATTTTCCAATATGTATGCATTGTAAAGTTTGCCTGATTGATCCCTGGACCTAGGGATTAGATGTGGATAGGAAAGTGAAACAGCAATGCTTGGCCCTCTCTGATGCCCTTGAGCAAGGCTTTTAAGGCACCCCCCACATTAACTGTGCAGACTGGTTGAACTGGGAAGCCTCCATATGTGAATCAGTGGTGGTGTTGGTGTAGACAAGCATAAGTGCTCTTTGTACGTAACCTGGCACATTTCAAATCATAAAGCAAACTATTAAGTAATTGTTAATTTGGTCAAGTTTAAAGAGATGTGACATTTTTAAAGAGTACTAAAACTGCTTTATTGTAATTTAATCTCAAGGTGGAAGCAGTTCTTGAATTGTGCTTATTTCCTGTTACAACAGTTTCCTGTGGGTATACGTAGGCCGACCTAACCTCTGATACATTTGATAAAGAGAATAACAGAGCAGATCAGTGCAACACTCAGACAAACACGCACAACTTGCTTTTCTCATCAGGTAGACATGAACATCACCACAGACGCACAGCCAAACCTGGCTTACACCTTTGTCTTCGGCAGCGTTCTGGTTCTGGGTCTGCCTCTCAACGCTGTGTCGCTGTGGATTCTGCTGCACTGCCCTTTAGCATTGCAGCATGTGTCTGCGTCATGACATTCTTTGTCAGCAACATTGTCTCCAGCTCCATCTTCGTCACCTTCATCAGCGGTGGACCGGCTGCTGGCTGTGGTTTACCCTCTGAGATCACGCCATCTGCGAACCACCTCTAACGCCTGGAAAGCCGCCGCCTTCGTTTGGCTCTTTGTGTTGGTGGTGAACGTCCCAGGGAGCGTGGGTTTCTCACAAGATTTACACAACTGCAATGCATCTGTCTGTTTCCAATTTCCTCAGTGTGAAACAAAAAGATCAACAGTGATTATTTTTGAGGCTGCTTGTTTGTTCACACTGCTGGTGGTCAATGTTGTGTCCACCGCCATGGTGTCCTGGACTCTACGCAGACATCTGAGTGACTCTGTGAGGGTCAGCAACAAGGTGAATGTCATGCTGATTTTTGCCATGAACTTGATCATGTTTACTATATTTTTCTTGCCCTTGTCATTGGTTGGTTTATTTGAAAATATGAAACATGCAGGCGCACCAATCCTATGTCTTGCTAGTGTGAACTGTTGCCTGGATCCTCTGTTATATTACTTTTCCTTGGATGCCTTCTGGAAGAGGAAAGAGGANTGAACTGTTGCCTGGATCCTCTGTTATATTACTTTTCCTTGGATGCCTTCTGGAAGAGGAAAGAGGATGATGACCTTGCAAGAGAACAGTAGACAAGGGACATGCTGTAGATTGTGGATGAGATGAAATTTCCCAGTCATCACTGTGATTTTTACAGAGCCCCCAAAGGCCCAAACAGCATTTTAATCTTGTGCACACAAGATAATTGCCTTGTTCACATATCTTATGTCAGCAAGATAAAAATGACCATTTTTGAGACTTAGGGTGTACTCACACCATGGTCTGGTTGAATAGATTTTACCCCGCTGGTATGGTTTCTTTGCAGCAATCCCACTCGGCTTTGGACCAAACTGCACCGAGACTCTTTTGAGGAACTGGTTTTGGTCTGGTCACCAACTACTCTGAAGTGGTTTGTTTGTGGAATGAACATGATCTGAATTAGTTCTGAAACAACTCAAAGGCAATCTATTGTTCGATCTCAGAGAGGGCTACGTGTGCATGGTTAATGTTAATCATCACCTTTGATTACCCACAAAAATCAAAGGGATGCTGCTAAAATGTAACATATCAAGCTTATGTAACATGTCTTTGGATTCAGGTGTTGAAGGTTAGCATGTGCTTGTACCTCAATATGCGTTCCATTTTATTTGGCACGTCTTCAACACATATAAGAAGTGATGCATGATTTTCCAGATGTTATCTTGAAGTTAATTATCACATTCTGCTGTTATACTTTTTGCTTGTTATATGGTATAAATGACGATTACAACCAGGAGCATATGCCACTTCTGTTATTGTTTCATGTTATTTACTTACATTTCCTCCTGTTTTGATTCTGTCATTCCCACCCCAGACATTTTTGACCAATGAGTGAGCGTTCTCATATGGCTATTTCAGATTTAGGTTTGCTTAAGATTTTTTCTGTGTAAATCCAAACCAAACCAAGGGATAAATGTGCACTGTAACAATTCAGTCAATGATTCAGAACAAAGCAAACAAAATACAGTATAAGTCTGAAAACACCCACAGGATGCTATATACATTTTCTGATGTTTTATTTTCTTCAACAAAATAGATTATTTGGATGTGATCTTGCCAACCATTTAAGTCAGTAAATCTTATAAAAATGTGATAAAAAAGAAAAGCTTTTCTGTCTATATAGAAATGATGAACCTACTGCTGTATTAAAATGCTCATGACTAGCCTAAGTGGGAACAATAGGACTTTATTTCAATTTTAGCATCTTAATTTTCTTAATTTGATTTGCATAATGATATAACCGTCATTTGACTGTCTGTCTTATTACAATATAAATTATGTGATGTGATGGAGGGTTTCGTATCATTTATGAGGATCTCAGGCCTGGAGCCAGCAGCCTGGGAGTCTTAAACCTCACCAGATGGAAGATGTAAGACTACAGCAGATTGGAAGGATCTAAATAACGCCATCCACAGATTTTAATACACCCAAGAGTAATAATTGCAAATATAAACATTGATGACTGGCAGACTAGCATCATGCCATCAGCCTATACTGCACATCTCCACCTGACTTTACATTACCCTAATGTTACACATTATGAGAACTCTGGTGCAACATATTGTGCAAGACCAAACACACACAGACTGGGAATCGCCAAATAATGACTTCAACAGCCCCACCCGCTGTACTACAGCAAAGGGGGGCATGATGCAAGAGCTAGATTAAGGTGATGACACAAGAAAACAAGCAAGTGGCAAACTGTTTAAAAGCACATCAGCAGGTGCAAATTGCAGCTATATATCAGACAGGGTAAAAAAAAAATTAAATATAGAGCCAATAAAACATGTATTTCTTTTATCAATACACATGGTGGTATGTGCAAAACGTTGGGTAAGCTGATGATGATGATGATGATAAGTGGATATCAGGTTACACCATCATGAAACTGCTGAGCCAAATGAAAGGAAACATCATTTCCTGCCCAAACATATTTTCAAACTTTTGCAACTACACTCTGCCTGTGAATCATAATTTTCCCAAATAGAGAGCAGATATATGACCAACTAAGCAGTCACATGCTCACATTGTATCTGCTTGATCTGAGCTAAGTTTTTTGCTGACCCTACTGGCTCGTATGGCAGTTCAGATTAGAGTGGAGATTAGAAGCAGTGGAGATTAGAAGCGTGAGAACAGAAACATTAGGATGAGTCATTAGAATGAATCCTGGTATATAGTGGTTTACTGTCTGCTGCTCTCTGTTCAAATGCACAATGTATACTGCACACTCTTCCTTAGACAGTGGCTCAAAAATTACACTCAAAAATTATTGGTCAAAAATTGGGCCAACTGAATACCATTTGGCCCAATCTGTTGTTCAGGCACCATCATTTATTTAGAAGCTCTATTATCAAACCTTTCATGTTAAGGTGTTTTCAGACCTAGTTTGTTTGGAGCAATTGTTCAGGATGCTGGAGCATTTGTCCCTTAAATTCAGTTTGTTTGGGCATATGTGAACACAGCAATGAACTTGGGTCCACACCAAAACAGCCAATCGATTCCAAATGAACTGCCACCACAAATACGATAAATAAGCTTATGCAAACATTTAAAAATGTTTCAGCCTGGTTGAATACTCTTTTTACTCTACTGCAAAAAGTAAGAGATACAACTGACATTGCCTTAAGCTACAGTATCCAGTTGGTGGCACTGCAGGCTCTCATTCATTGCAACCATAATAGGACTGTTTACATAAACATGCATGTCCCTGAATGGATATTTCAGGTTTCCTCAGCATCACTTTCTCAAAGAGAAAGATTAAATAACTAGGTAAAAAAATTTTCTTTAAAAAGCCATGACAAGAATTAATGCATTTTAAAAGGTGTGCAACAAAAAATGTTTCTGAATCACTTTAATCTAAGTTTCACAATAAAAAAAAGCCGCCAACGAACACTTTTTCACTACTTTAATAACAGACATTTTATCATATATACAGATCAAGGGTTGTTTTGTTCAGCTAACAGATATAATATGCTTCTTTTCAGTAGTATTGACTTTAGTCCAGTGTTAGACTCTGGACTAAGGCTTTAAACCTTGTTTTACAAAACATTCTAACAGTGTTGTTTTCTCTTATAGATAAACACATGCAAGGGAAAACAAAGACATTTTTTGATTATTCACAAATGCATTTGTGACAAGTGTGCAAAAAAAAAAAACAAAAAACAATACGCACCCTTTGAAAAGTGAAATGCAGATGTCAAATGACAAAAGCCATTTAAACTAAATATGGCTCATCATCTGCTTTGAGATGATGGAATATGATATAAATAAAATGAATGCAGTCTAATGCCCAATAATGTCTACTTCATTACTTTGACACTGGCACATAAGTAGCCAACGCAGCATTCTCTAAGCCCGACTCTGTGACGAAGCCTACTGAGGAGGAGATTAAAAGCAGAGAGGAGAGCAAGGAAGCAACAGACAGGCAAGAAGATAAAGAAGCAGGCAAGCAAGGAGTAGCGCAGTTACACATTTACACTCAGAACATGGCAATAAAAAAAAAAANGCAGGCAAGCAAGGAGTAGCGCAGTTACACATTTACACAGAACATGGCAATAAAAAAAAAAAGACAAAATAAATCTATGGATGTTTGCTTTTAAAAGCAGGACTTCATGCTTGGCACGTCTGACTGCGTCACTAGCATAAGAGCCACAAATAATCTCCAGGGCAGGAAGAAAAACAAAGGTACAGTCACTTTGACAACACGTGGAGACAGTCATCTCCCCTAACGACAGTAACCATCCTACAAATCCCAAAAGGGGAGAAGTGGCAGAACTGTATTTTGTTATCGCTGAAGGATTTTGCTACATGGAAAATCCAGTGATAGAACCAACAGCTTAGTATTGCAACCTACTTCGGGGTAAATATTACCGATGGGGAAAGGGGAAAAAAAAAAAAGCAGGTAGTCAAAAAAAAAAAACTTTTTTTCAAAGGACGCCAAATCAAAACCAAGTAAAGTGCAACTCAGACAAACAACAACGAATCCACAGAAGGGTGCTACAGTGGCTGGGGAGGTGACTGCAGATGTGCCTTTGGGTGGGGGTAGCGTGGAAAACCATCACATTTACGGCTCNTGGGGAGGTGACTGCAGATGTGCCTTTGGGTGGGGGTAGCGTGGAAAACCATCACATTTACGGCTCGTCGCAAATGACCGTCTCCACCACGAATGTATTCTCAAAGTGACGGATGTGGTGGCAGTCCTTCGCCTCGCGTTTGTTGATGCCTGTCAGAGAAACGGGGTGAAACGGAGAAAAGATGAACAATGCAGCATCGGGTGACTAAAGATTTGTTCCAGTCTCTAAACCCCGCCCATATCGCCTCCATTAACCCCATCTTACGTCGGCGGGATGCACGGCGCTTAAGGCGATACGTGTCCTTGCCGTTGCAGAGGCGGTAGATGAAGGGTCCCAGCTGACGCAAGTTATGCACTTTGCCAGTCACCACCATCTCCTCGTGGATGATGTAGGTCTGAGGCAAGTAGGTTCCCTTCTGCAAGGGACAAGAAAAACAAGCTATTTGTGATTTGGGCAACCTTTACGAACCTCTAAGAACCTTTACGTTCTTTTTCCAACACACAGTCCAAAGTGAATGTGCAGTTCAATCTTTCCTTCAATTCAACTCCTGCATCATCGTAACTCCTAAGACTGTCTGCAGGAGGTGTTTCATTACCTTCATGTTGATAAGAAGCTCCCAAAGGTTGCGCGGCGGCATGACAATGGTGGTGTTGAGCTCGATGACGTAGCACTTGTCCAGAGCGATGTCATGGTAGGCTGTCAGTCCCTGGAAAAATCCAAGCGGATTCGCAAAGTTTTTGTGCTTTTTGGATGTTTCAACTATATTGCCATTTGATGGTGGTTTCTTGTGATAAACAGCATTTATATTTCATCCATTCATTATTGCAGTTAATTTTACTGGAGTAACTCTGTACTGTAAGTGGTTTCTGATAAAACTGAACAATGGCACAAAATAAATTACTTCAATGGACAATATCGGCGATAGTGCATGTTTGAGCCCAATATATATACACAACCATGTTATGTTACTGACAACCATTTCCCAAAATATATTACTAGAGCGGCAAATTGTTTTTCCTACCATCCAGACTGCCATTACTGTTCTAGTTCATTCCAGTACACTATTAAAATCAACTTGTAGAAACTTGAAACAAGCTTTAGATATGCAGTTCATCACAGCCAACAACGTATCTGTAAGTGTTTTTTTTTTTTTNTTTTTTTTTTTTTTGTTTTTTTTTTGTCAAAGTAACTTTATTTAACCAGTCCAAGGCAAAGCTGCACGGAAGACAATGTATGTCTCCACCAGAAAATATAGTCACAGGAGAAGACGGCTTTTAGTGAAAATTTAAAATGGCCGCACCGTCTACAATCGTGTGTAGGTGTTAGAAAGCAAAACATTGAATTTTAGGGTGGGTTTATGACCCGAATATTTGATTTTGAAAGGTTTGATGATTTGGAAAAATAATACGAAATCCAATTTATGTTTTGGAAATTGGCTCAGTAACCTAGTATGTATGTGGCTTGTATATATACTGGGCTTAAACATGCAAAATCACAGGTATGTTCCTTTAACGGCAACCCTTCCTCGAAACAACTTCAGATTTTTCATCCAAAGGGAATCATGCTGTCATGCATGCTTAATGATTAATGAGAACCAAATGTTCCACAGAACATGTTACTACACATTCTATGTAATATGAATGTGTCTGTGTTCTCTAATTCAGCTGTATATCAGGTATAAGAAGGAGTGTGTGTGTGTGGTGTGTGTGTTTTTCCTCACCCTGTGGAAGTCATGGATTATATCAGCCGGGTCGCTGCCTCCAAAGTGAGGCACGGGCACAGTGATCTTCTCATAATTGTCGTTTAAGTAGATGCCAACGTTCTCCTCCAGCTCCTGACGGCCATGCAGCGGAGCATACACCGAGTCTTCATACAGGACCCTGCAGTGGAAAAGGTTCTCCTCCGGGATCTACACACAAACCAGGACCAGGCTCTGTTTTTGGTTTTTTTTTGTTTTTTTTTGCTGGGNCCGGGATCTACACACAAACCAGGACCAGGCTCTGTTTTTGGTTTTTTTTTGTTTTTTTTTGCTGGGTTATGAATGAGACATTTACACCGTGGCCTCTCTTACGTGCGGTATGAAGTAGTAGCGGTACACGTAGATGGAAGCCAGGACCAGACCAGCCATGAAGACGACCAGGCCAAAGGTCAGGCAGCAGAGGCCGTTGAGGGGAGATTTTTGGGGGCGCAGCGGCAGAACCAGCTCCTCCTCATCCTGGAAAAACATGTTAACAAAGCATTATTTAAATTTATTTATTTTTTAAATCTCAGAATTTTCATTATTTAAATATTGTGCTGTATTCTGTCATTTTTCTACAACGAGGTAAGTTCTAGTGCTCATTCAGTGGTTTTAACCTTCAAATTTTTTTTTTTCTTCCTAGAATGTAAAGTTTCCATAGTTAAACATGCTACTGGACCATCAAATTTTAGAATTGTTTTTCCTACCTTCCAGACTGCCATTGGTTTCAGTTCATTCCAGTACGCTATTAAAATCAACTTAAAGAGACTTGAAACGAGCTTTAGATAGTAATTCACCACAGCCAACAACATGTCTGTGAGTTTGTTTTTGTCAAACTAACTTTATTTACAGTAACCAGTCCAAGACGGAGCTGCTGTATGTCTCTGCCAGGAAATACAGTCCCAGGAGAAGATGGCTTTTACTGAGAAACTAAAATGGCCGCACCTTCTACAATCCTATGCAATCTTAGAAGGTGAAACATTGAATTTTAAGGTGGGTGTGTCACCTGAACATTCGATTTTGAAAAATTAGAGGATATGGAAAAAAATAACAAGAAAACTAATAACCAGTTTTATGTAGGGCTGGGCGATATATCAGTTTAATAGATTAATTTGATTTTACATTTTGGCACGATGTATAAAATGGCTTAATCATCAAATTGAGAATTAAAAAAAAAAAGTATCTAACTATTTTTTAACGGGAAATGCGGCAACAGGCCGGTCAAACAAACCCGTCCAGTTCGTTGACACCAAGCCCACGAAGCGTTCAGCAGCTCAGACGTGCTGTCAAGATGGCGACAAGCACTTCGAATAGAAGATGAGCCGACCGCTAAATTTTTAGTGGGGCAGTTTGATTGATGCAGACGGCATCAATCAAACTCCAGCTTACTCATCTTCACTATCATGAGCAGCTGAATAAGACCCGAATTAACTAGCTGCTGAAATAGAAGCTCACAGAAATGCTGAGTAGGAATTAGAAACAGCGAGCTCGGCCACAGGAAGGATGACGGTGCGTTTGGTAAAGATAACTCCAGTGAGTAATCCTCCGCGCCGCCTCCAGTCTGGCAGCCCATCTGCCGGAGCCACGCGCCCAGCCTGCGTTGGCAGCGTGGCGCTACACACCAATAGTAGCTGCTCAGTATGGGCCTCCATTATAAAAATAATTACTAGCAGGAAAGTGGCAGAGTGGTAACTGAAGCTACGCCGGAGACGTAAACTTATCTTGTGACAACAGGCTCTGAAGAGAAACACAGACGGCTATTCTTAGCTGGAATTAAAACAAAAAAGAGAGGGAAATAAAGAGAAAGATGGCACGATTGGGTGAAAAAGCTCGTAGAAGAAAGTTCAAAGAGAATTGATGACAATCCAGCGCCAGCGTGTAAATCTTGTTTTTTCTTGAAGAGATGACTGCAATACAACGGCAATGCATACTCGCCACTTGTATATATTATATTATATGCATATATATTATATACAATATTATATATTATAATATATACAATATCGTTCACGTTTTAAAGGACCATGCCGGTGATTTTGCACGTTTGAATCCAATAATACAACCCGCGTACGTGTTACATTACTGCCAACCATTTTTCCAAAACATTACTGGAGCAAGGAGTTTTATTATTGTTTTCCCTACCTTTCAGTTGAGTTCATTCCAGTTCGCTATTAAAATCGACTTGCAGACATTTTAAACGTGCTTGACATAAGTAATCCATCACGACAAACGTTAAGTGGTCTAACACAGAGCTGCACGAAAGAAAATGTATGTCTCCGCCAGGGAATATAGTCCCAGGAGAAGACAGATGACCGTGAAATTATGGACTAGTCTTCCACACTTGTGTGTAACTGTTAACAAGCGAAACATTATATTTAGTGGTGGGTGTATCACCTGAACATTTAATTATTAAAGACTAGGGAATTTATCAAAATAACAAAAACTAAAACACGGTTTTACGTTTTGGAAAACGGTTTGCAGTAACATAACGCGTATGCTGGTAGCAGTCATTGGGCTCATGCAAAAATCAACGGTTATGGACCCTGAACCTCACAACGTTCAGTAAAAGTAGAGGACTTTAGAAAGAGAAGACGCATAAGGAAAGGAGACAGCTGTGTATGTGCTAACACACTTATTTGAGACAAAGTTCCTTGTGTTCTCCCACCACGCTGAGCGAGATGAAGCTCTTTCACACCAGCTGAGAACGTGACACACCATGAGATCTGCCTGTCCTCTCCAATCCATTTGGAATCGGCCTTAAGAAACCATCTTCAAAGTCAAACGTGGACTTCTTTTTGGGGGGGGGNGGGGGAGGGGGGAATCTGACTTTACGTGCACGTGTCTTATTCCATATATTCCATTATGCTCTAAATCATCTCTTGGGTCTCAGCCATGTATTTTTTTTTTAATAAGATTCCAGGCCGAGTGGGATGCTGCTACAGCAAAGTTGAGGACTCCACTGATCTGCCTCTTCAGAGCTGTGAAAAATGATCTTGCATGCTGCAACAGCAAGCCATCTGCCATTTTGTCAGCCAAAAGCTTCTGCATTTTTTTTGCACTGTACCTTTTCTTAAAGCTGAGGAGTTTTTGCAAGAGGGAGGAATTTTTTAAAGGTCATGTCACTGAGCTATAAAGCAAAAATCCAATACGTCACCCTGATGTTTTTGATTCCTTTTTAATTTAGGATCTATCAAATAAGATGCATTTTCACGTTACAGTAACTTGCACTAACGGCTGAAAAAGAGGAAACATCACAGCAATGACACGTTTTGTTTCTAAATGGCGATAGACGCTGTGTGGGGGGAAAAAAGAGGAGAATCTCCTACTGCGTCCCTGCAGGTGCACAGTCCACGCAGAAAACACACGCGATGAAGTAGTTACATCCCGTGACAGCAACAAACACGATGGCTAATAAGAGAAATGAGAATAATCGTCGTGAAGTGGCCGCTCACCGTCGGATGGGGGATGAGGATTTCGGTTTTGTCGCCATCATTCTCTTTTTCCACTTTCTGTCCCGCCACAGACTGGAAGCTGATCTTCACCATGGTTTGGCGTCAGCTGCTCTCTCTTCTGTCTGAGAAGAAAACTACCTTTGTGAAAATATCCTCAGCTCGTCCGCAGACCGCCCTCTTTCTCCGCTGGGCTCCAACTGTTTTTGTCTTTATCAACCGGAAGCTTGCTCCTTCAGTTTTTTCCCTCCCATAAAGGATCAGTCCGCTTTTTTCTGTCTACGTCCACCGCCAAGCTAGTGGCAATTTTTAATGTTGAGTAACCGCTTTACTCTGTATTTACTTCAAATATTTTTGATATATTTCTTTTCATTTATTTTTTATTAATTTTCAAAAATTATTATTTTTTTTATCGTGTTTATTGTTATTTATAAAGCTATGTGGTAACTGCTGCTTGGACTTATTGTCTTATGTTTAACACAGATGCACTGACTCTTTGTTTATTTGGATTACTAAAGATTTTTTTTAATATCTGATGTGTAGAATTATCAGAAGACTGGGAATATTGATATATCATGCGATTTACACCATATTACGTGTATTAACAACCAGGCTACTTTAAGGTGCAGACAGGAAATACAATTTACAGGGAGGCAGAGAAGAAGAAAATATGAAGAGTAGGACTTTCATTGGACGGCAAGGCCACTTAAGTCTAGAAAAAAAAAGTATTTTCTAATATACTGGCCTAAAGAAAAGACAGGATAATAAACATATTTTTGTGGATCTATGACAAAACTGTTTACATGCTACTGAATTAGCATCATCTCAGCTCCATGTCAGTAGTTGCTGCATATATATGTAATGTATATATATAAAACCTTTTTTTAATGAACATGCATAAAACATCCCCAAATGCACCTGTTGTGGCTTTATAAGTAGCTGAATTTCTCACAAATACTGATGTCAGGTTTCCATTCCCTGCAGGGAGAAGTTGCTGGGTATATACTGAATATACCACTTATTTAGTCACAGTAATAAATTATTAATCATACCATCTTACATAATCACACATTGCCTAGAGGGACACACTTATCCTAAATGTTCCTTTAATTAACATGCCTTTTGTGTTCAAGTAAGAATTTGTGAATATTCCATTGAAAGAGGACAACAAAGAATGCCAGCAAGTTTATTTTATTCCAAATGTTTTTTTTTCTTCTTTATTTCAGGTGTTTGGATTGTTGGATTGTAGGGCCCAGGCCTTTGACACTTCTGAAAGCACCCACACGCTCTACGCTGGACAAAGTCAGCACACCACCATATAGCTAAGAGTTCAATTTGACATTTCAATGTTTTAAATACTTTGAGAAAAATTAACAATTCCAGTACAACATTTTAGTACAGCATCATGCACAGCCAGTGGAGGAACATGCAAGTTCAATGTGCATGGAGGAAAGCTGGGCGATTGGATTTGAGCCGATGCCTGCATTGAGATGTTTATTTATCCGTTTGGATGCATGAATGTTTCAAATATCAGCCATTTTAACGAGCATCCTGCGAATCATAACGCTTGCTGCTAATTAACAGGCCAGTCAGGTGGTTGCTTCAGTTTTGATCAGTACCATGAGGACAATCCAACATCCCTGCAGTCCTCTGCTAGCCACAATGCTTTACACTCATTAATTGTACTGGAATTATAAACCCTATGGAGAGAAAGGCTCAAATGTGAGGAGAAATAAGAAAGATGTGCCGAGTTGCCAACATCATGATCAGCTACACAACACTGCCAGGCCACCAGTAATGCAGCAAGAATAAGAAGAAATAAATTGATGAAATAGAGGAGGTGGCAACTCCGACCGTCCTCAACTCCAGTTAGGTGATGTTGATCACTCAGCATCTACAAACACACGGGCTGTAATATTTTAGTTAATGCTCACGCAANCCCCCGACCCCTGCATTGCTCCCACCACCCCCGCATGTCTCAGCAGTCTGAGATACTCAAAATGTAGACGGAGAATAGAAAGAGGATAAACACATCCAGGGCTAATACCATGACATTCCTCTGCTGTACAAATTGTTAATGTCCTATAGGTTAGCTAATTGTGAGCTGGCCCTTTTAAGTTATGTACAAAGAAACCCACCAGCAACCAAATCAGCAGTAAAATTAAATGCAAAAAAAAAAGTCACTTAACTTTTTTCATTTCATTTAGAAAGTAATTTGATTATGATTAACCAAAAACATGATGTTTAAGGTAATATATAATATATATTCATATGTCAAGGTTAAACAAAAATCTACAAAAAAAAAAAAAAAAAANAAAAAAAAAAAAAAAAAAAGGCATATGTACATGTTCACCCTGTCCCAAAAAAACAATAAAGAGACCCAACTCTCGGGCTGTACCAAAACTCATATGTTGCACCTCTCCCTCCTTTCCTGGTGCTGTGCTTCACGTCAGCACAAAGCACGCAGGAGGTCAAAGCCTCTGTCCCAAATCACCAATCAGTAAAAATGAACCGGTCGCTTTATTGGATGAAGGTGTAGGTAGAAACTGTAATGGTTACCGTGATGCGTGTGCATGTCCGAGTCGGAGTCTGTGGCACTGAACATGGGAGCCAGGCTAGGCAGGTCGACACAGAGCCGACGCCAGCACAGCCGTGGATCCATCACATTTCAAGGCATGCAACAAACACCCCAATGCTTAACTTGCTAGTACCTTTTCCATCGCAAGGTTTGAGCTGATATTCTTGTACTGTGTGTGTGTGTATGCATTTTGTTCTTTATGTATATGTGTTTATGTGTTTCCTCTGTGTGTGCATGTGTCTACCAGGAAGTCTGTATTATTTAAAATGTGTGGCCGTTCTCTGTCGTGATGTTTTATAGACTGTTGGTGCTGTGTTATACCTTACGTGTCCCAATGTGCAAGAAAGCAGCAGCATCTATTATTTTCTCGTTTCTTTAGAAGGAAAAAAAAAATAATAATCAAATGTCCGCTGAGGAGCAGAGGAGCTCGCAACTTCCTGGTGAGCTGATATGGGTGAGTGTGGTTTTTTTTNGTTTTTTTTTTTTTTGTTGTTGTTGTTCAGAAACCAGAACGGCAGCTGCTGATGGGTCCGTTAAGCAGATATAGTCTGGATGTTGTTCAGACGCGGTCCTGGTGGCTCCTCTACTCCACCCCTCAGGCCTCCTGGGGGGTGGGCCTCTTGAGGTCCCTGATCTGTTTGACCAGGTATGTCTTTTCGTCGTTGAACTGTTCATCCTCTGTCCTGTCATTCTGGAACTTGCTGAGAAACTCAATGAGTTTGGTCTGGTTCTTCAGCAGAATGTCCAAGATGGGCTGTGTCTTGTTGGGGTTGGCCACAAACACCTGGTAGTGGAAGAAGAAGAAGAGGAGGATGCTAAACGTGTGTTGATGTTGTGTGCTGAGTTTAACACGAGAATCACTGAGACATCAAATATTCATGTTTAATTTTCTGCAATGCCTTCAACTCTGCCAAATATTACCCACATATCATGGTGTTTTCAACATATCCTAATGTATCAAGAATGTAATGCAAAAGAGAAAAAATATTGGGTATTTATACTTTTTCTTCACCAGCGAGTCATATTAAAGCATAGACTTGGTTTTTGTTTCCTTGTAAGGTAAAACTTACATTGCGACACAACAGTCCGTATGAGCAATGCGTCATTACAGGCCACTGGAAACGTGTCCCCGCTGATTAAATGAGAGCTCATTTCAGTTCTTCGGTAGCACCTTAAATAGATTTTGTTTGGTATTGTTTTAGTCTGATCCAGAGCACAGCTTCACAACATCACAGCTGTTTGTGAACCAGGAAGAGCTCATTGGTAAGAATAAGCGTGTGTGATGTGAGACGGTGATTAGGCTGCACCCTAAGTTTTGACTGAGGATGCGAGTTAGTGTTTTTTTTTTTACTGGGCATAAAACATTTATCAGCACTGGTGATGTCCTGCTGCAGGACTGAGATAGGATCTGGCTATTTCCTGGTTCATTTAGTCTGCTCGTAATCAGAGAGTAATTCCCCCTCTTTACCTGACACAAATCACTCAGCTTGCATTCCTCTCCGAGCCTGTGATTTCCTGCTTGTGTTTCTCTTCCTGCTTCTCAATCAGCTGCGTGATGCTGTACTAGATCAGACTAAAGTAAAACAAAAAAAAACCCATTTAAAATAAAAGCTCAGATGCTAAAATATGCTCTGACTGAAACACATTGTCAGTGGCCTGAAATGCTGCATTCCAGAATTCCATATCTGTGTTAAAACTGAAAGTCTGGGTGTCCTACTTGTCCAGTTCTACATGCTGCTACCTTTTCTCAGAGAATGAAACTTAAATACAGCCTTCTCCAAAGACATTACACTCAAACTACCTCAGCTTTTCGGAGAAATGCTGCACTCATCACTGTCAACATTCAAGAATGACCAGTCAGGTGGTGGAAGTTTCCTGCTGGTTGATGCCACAGCAAAGAAAAACTACTTAGAGAACATTAGCAGGTCTTCTCCATAAGCTTTCTATTCTGCAGGAACGTGCCCCACAGACAGATATGTGCGCGCGCGCGCACACACACACACACACACACACCCCTCAACGGCACTTCAGTTTTTACCTTGAAAACATGGAAAGCCTCAAACTGGATGTTGCGGCTCTTGTCCCGTAGCAGATTCATCATTAGTTTGAGATTCTCTGGCTTGCTGATGTATTTCGTCATAATGGTGAAATTGTGCCGGTCAAGAAGCAACTCCCCCAGCAACTAAACCGTGTGGAACAAAATGCCGCATTACAAACACTTATTTCAACAAACTTATTATTCATTTCAACAATCTGCTCTGTCATCACAAGTTTATTGAAAGAGCAGCTTACAGATCGATAACTTCTAAATGTAAAGTCAAAAGATCCACCAAGTAAATAAAAGGTAACAGACATAACAAAAACACCACTTTGCTCCCACCACAAGATGGCGCTAACACCATGGTGGTAGAAATGGAATAGCTTGGAGAAATCCAACTCTAAAGACCCCTCTCTTCATCTTTAAATAGCTCTCTAAATAGTTGTACCAGTATATGAGCTGTTTACAATGATTCTTACCTTGAGGGATTGCCGCTTCGTCACATAATTCTCTGAGTGAAGTAATTTCTCATATTCACTAAAGAACTAGAAAGAGAGAAGAGAGGGAGAAAATAAAGGGGTTGAGGGCAACATACAGTCATGTAAATGTGTCAAACAGAGGATGTCAGAACTACGTGTGTGACATGTATCAAAACACAGCGACAAGAAAATGAGCAACTTCCACTGAAGATTGACATGCTTTGTGCTCGTGGAATGAAAATGTTGGTTTGATATTGTTAGGGGGGAGGAAGAGGAAAAAAAAACAACTACCAGCACACCAAACGCCCACGCTGCCATTTTTAAGTGGTGAAAAGAAAATTATTGAGTTGATCTCAAGTTTAACACTAAGCACTTCAAACATTTGAGGAATTCCAATGAGAGGTCAAAGGGTCAAATGGCTGGAACATGCAGCAAATGCAGAGTATAATTAAAAGACTGAAGAACTGCTGTTTTTTCCATACATTCATTGTGAAATTTATAACAGCAACAGTGTGTCTACAGGTATAAACAAGTTAAATTTAAGACTTTTTAAGACCTTTTTAATACCACTTTAAATG
>VXCM01004481.1:0-33574 GCA_014773175.1 Lucifuga dentata | reverse complement strand
TTTTTTTTTTTTTTTTTGCAAAAATAACTTTATTTAACCGATCCAACACGGAGCTGCACGGAAGACAATGTATTTCTCTTCCAGAAAATGTAGTCCCAGAAGATTCCAGAAGAATCTTCCAGAAGATTATTCTATTACTGAGAAGTTAAAAACGACTGTCCTTTCTACATTCTGACACGTGTTAGCAGGTGAAACATAGATTTGTTTGTTTTTTTTTTAAGTTGGGTGTATCACCTGAACATTTTTATTTTGAATAACTACCAGATTTGACAAAATAACAGGAAAACGAAAACACAGTTTTGTTTTGGAAAATGTTTGTCAGTAACATTATATGTATGCAGGTAATATTTATCTATCTATAAAGACAGTTTGTCTGTGGCACCAACATCTCTAGACCACAGCACTGTATGAAGTTGGTATTCAGTAGATTTCTTGCTCTGGACCCAAAGATGGGCAGTGTCGTGTGTGAAGTTGTTTGGATGAGCGGTTCTCTAATTGAGCTGTGCCGGTAAAAATTAGTCCGAGCAGCAGGATACGCTCCGGGCGTGGCTGCATATGCTCCGGTCCAGTGCCATGATCTCAACCCAACCCCGAACAGCAAACAAAGCTAGGATGTGAGGATCCTAGCACATCTGAGGATGTGCAGAGCAAAACTGTGTCAGGCTGCAGCGCACACCAGAAAGTCGGTGTTGTGCTGTATTCTGCACCTCTGCTGAAAATTGCTGTGATTTGCATCCCCAGTGTAAATAACTTTCTGAAGATGAAGGAATGAAATGACATTAAAAACTCATATTTGGGTTTATTTTTTGTGAGACGGTGAGTTTAGTGAATGTAACCCTCCTCAGGTCTGAGAAAGGAGGGGATGCATTTTCCAGCAGAAATAACAAATAAGAGTGGAGGACTGAATCACTGCTGCCCAGTAGACTTGTATTATTGTTATTGCCTCTAATAAGTGCCATAATCACTGTTTGATAAAAGTTATTCAAAGCAATAAATATTGTCTTGGATTACATATATGATCCATTGTCTGTGATTAGGATGCAATTCTCAGCAGGGTGCAAATTTCACCACAGTAACAGCCCATTCCGAACAGGCATGTTTTGAATGGGCACTGCACGAGTTGGCTTAAACATTCAAAATTGCTGGCATGGTCCTTTAAGTTGATGTTTCTACCTCTATTTTGATCTATTTTTACTCTCTCTGAAGCTGCTTCCATATATTCCTCATCAAAGAGTCTGGGACGTCACGTTATCTCCACTCAGACGCTGAAAGTAGGACGTCTTTCTTTTGTTTCAGCATTACTTTTTTGTATTTCCCTTCCCACATTTTTCCATATCCAATCTGCCACCCTACCCACATCCTCCACCGAATCCTCCCTCTCTCCTCTCAGTGACTAATCCCATTTATCCCCCTCCTTTCTAATGTTCCTCTCATCGTTTGTTCCTTTTCTTTCTACTTTCCTCCCCAGTTATCAGCTCAGTGTTCCAGATGGGGAACAGAGAGTTTAGGTAGTATTTAAAGACTCGAGGATAAGCTGCTGCCGTGTACGATCTCTAGGGTTAAATCAATATATATTGGCAGGTTTTTCATTAAAGGACCATACCGTTGACTTTGCATATTTACACCCAATACATGTTTCACGGGGACACAGGGACCAACCATTTTTCAAAATATAAAAACCATACTTTAGTTTTTCTGTTATTTTTTCAAATCCCTTAATCTTCCAAAATCAAATGTTTAGATAAACATCATCTTCCTTAAAAATTCAATGTTTCGCCCACTTATGCAAGAGTGTAGAAAGCAAGATGTTTTAAAGGACCATACTAATATATTAAATTTTCATACATGTAACATTACTGACAATCATTTCCCAAAGCACACTACTGGAACAGTTAGTTAAAATTGTTTTTCCTACCTTCCAGACGGCCATTGGTTTCAGTTCATTCTGGTATGCTATTAAAATCAACTTGCTGATACTTGAAACATTCTTGGNGTTTTTTTTTTTTTTGGTTTTTTTTTTTAGAAGTTTCATAATTTTAGCGCCTAAGTGCAATAAAAAGCGTGGAGTGAATGTATGTCTCCAGGGAATATAGTCCCAAAAGAAGACCTGCATTTATCGAAAAATTTTAACGACTGTAACGTCATAATTTTGTGTAACTATTAGCAGGTGAAACATTGATTTTTAAGGTTGGTGTATCGCTTCAGTATTTGATTTTGCAAAATATCAGGAAAGCTGAAACGCAGTTTTACCCTTTGGGAAATGACTGTCAGTAATGTAACATGTATGAAACTTGAATATATTAGGCTCAAACATGCAAAATGGGTGGTACAGTCCTTTAATTTCTTGGTAAAAGCATTCTCTCTTGTTAGTTTTTCTGTCTTTTAAGTAATTTTCTGGCCAACTCAGAAGAATTCACAAGTTATAAAACCAAAATTCAAAACAACAGAACTGTTACAGAGATGATGGCACTGAACACAGACTAAACTTAAACATGTAAGTCACATAAGTGTTTATGAAAAAATTCCTCAATTAGGCAAAAGAAACATCCTTCATTTTGAGAAACCGTTCTCTTCACATCTGATCTGAAGGAGCAAATCAGCAGAGGAGAGATAACATTAGCTTCCCGAGGAAAATGGACATGAGGGTTTCCCTCCATGAATTATGGATCTCTGCATGCTTCCATAGCAGACAGCCAGACTACAACCATCCATCCCCATCCTATGTATGCATACGGTATAATAAGTATGAATGGAAAAGTAAGGTGGGTGATTTGCAGGAGGGAAACTCGAGAAACATGAATCGTGGACAATTTTATTTATCGTGCGTATCTGTGTTTTCCTCCTGGAGAAGCAGGTGAGAAAGAAGATAAAGCTCCGCAATGGACAATGTGCTTGGAGAAAGTAAAGGCACGGGGGGATTTAAAGAGCCTGAGCGGCAGGGGATGTGATGAGGCTCAGAGAAAGCGAGATGCATTGAAATGAAGTCTTTTTTTTTTTTTTNTTTTTTTTTTTTTTTTAAGGAAGAGGCCAAATATGGATCCATAAAAGCCAAGTTGCTTTGAACCAGATCAAACAAATCCTCAGCTTTAAGTTAATTCAAGGGAACTTCCTGGATTATTTAAGAGTGTATATGCTGAGGCAGCTACATGCTGCAGCTGTGGATCAGTTGCAAATTAGAGTTTACAGCAGATCGACAGCTTGCCAATGTGAAGAGATTTGCATTTAAGCATTTTTAATCATGTTGATTTTGACAGCAAGGTGTTTAAAGGAGCATCCCGGTGATTTTGCACATTTGAATCCAATAAATAATACTCGCATACATGTCACCTTACTGCCAAGCATCTTCAGACACACTACTGGAGCCGTACTGTTTAGATTTGTTTTTCTCACCTTAAATTCAACTTGCAGAGACTTGAAATGTGCTTGAGATAAGTAACAGTGAACCAAATGTCACTGTTATTTTTTGTAAGAGTTACTTGATTTACCCAGTCCAAAGAAGATGTATGTCTCCACCAGGGAATATAGTTACAGGAAAGGTGCTTTTATCAAGGAAAAAAAAAAAATAAACATGCTTTCTGCATTTGGACGTACGTGTCAGCATTTGATTTTGAAAGATTAAGGGATATGGCACAATTACAGGAAAACTAGAAAATGCCAGAAATGCAGTTTTAAACTTTAGAAAATAGTTGTCAGTCATGTAATTTATTGGGCTCTAACTTGCAAAATATCACCGGTATGGTCATTTCATTAAAGCATGGACTTCATCTTTACCTCAGTCAACGGTGAGTCATTTCTCATCATAAAAGCATTAAACGTCAGCGTCCATCAATTTGCTGTTAAACTGCTGGCCGTGTCGCTCTCAGACTGCTAAAAGCACAGGGAGAGATTATGATATTATCAACACAGACTGCCTTCTGCTACAAAACATTAATGGAGTTTCTGTTGGCAGTGCCAGGGAAAGCCTGGCTGAGCTGAACTTTGATCACAGAAACAGGCTTTGTTCTGGGTTCAAAGCCGGCCCCAAGACGGAGAATCCACTTTAAAGCCAGCTCATCTCAACTATGCACCAAACTGGCAACTGAGGCTTTTGACATCAGGAAAGGATTTACCATCACAGCAGATCTTTGTTCCAAGGACCAATGGTGTCATTTGAGTTTATGACATTAACAGCGTTGATAGGGTAATGTTTTATTTACGTTTCCACCGCTGAAATAACACTGAAAGAAGTTTAAGAAAACAAAACTTTGGGTCCTGAACAGACCTCAAGGTAACACACACACCCACACAGAGCAAACACAGTGAGCCGCTCCAAGTTTAGCTGAGTTTATTCACATTAAAAAGATTCCCATGGCAGCACATTCCTCAACCAATACGTGAGGCGTCATGTCCCGCTCAACCCACTTCCTGTGCTGTGGGCAAATCTTAAAATTCATAAAAACCAAAGAACATTTAAAAAAAAAAAAAAATCTCATCGTTAAGACTAGAAAGTAAATCAGGGCTAAAACACCCATGTGCGGGTAAAACATTGGAAGAAAAATATAGAAAAGCAGCATTTAAAAATTGGAAAATAAAACTGTCTCTTGGTGTGACGGAGGTGTCGTGTGCTTTTTTTTTTCATCTATCTCGGAGGAGGCACATTAGCGAAGATGCAGCTTCGCCTTCAGATCAATCTCAATCAGCGTTACGGGGAACGAGAGCTGTCAGGAGCAGCCGCGGTCCTTCAGGTTTACCAACCCACGGTGGAGGCTTAAATCAAACAGGAGGAGGAGGAGGAGGAGGAGAGAGAGGAGCTGGCAGGAGGCACGAAGGAGGTTTCAAAATCTTCAAAAAGGAAAACAGACTGGAGTTTGTGTTGTTCAATCTGCCGGTGGTAACTGTCTGCTTGTCAGTGAGTTGTCTTCTTATTGCAGAAAATGAGGGCTTTGTCTCGACACACACACACACACACGACATGTATATACGTGTGTGTAATCCCTCCACGTGTGCTTTAAAGTGTGCTCACAACCAAAAAGAAAGCAGCTGAAAGCAGCACGTGTATGAGGGGGATTTGTGCGCGTGATTCCCTCTCTCCCGTGACTTTGGCGAGATTGTTTTGTCTCTGGAGAGGCTGCTGTGTTGTTGGGAATATAAATACCAACGTGTTCTGAGGATGCTTCCGCAGTCTGTGCAGAACGGATGTGGGAACGCGCTCTCGTCCAAACCTCGGCGTTCAAGGCCAGAACGTGGACATGCAGCTACCTGGAGGCTGGATCGCAACCTTCTCTTGAATCTCTCGCTCCCTTCATCTTCTAGTCATCTGTCCACCAGAAGGACAGCAGTCAACAACAAGAAAANTACTCCAAAAATCATTTGCTCTTTTTCTTCCTAAACTGTCCCACTTATTCCTCCCTCTCCCTCCTTTTCCAGACAGACTGCATCCTGCTCTCGCCTGTCTGTGACTTGAATCCCTCATTACACTCCGAATGTGACAAATCAACAAAGGCGCCCCCCCCTTCCTCCTCCCTCCCTCCACTGGTGTAAACGAAACTGCTTGCAGTGCCATCTTTGACACCTCTTCATAGTCATCATCCTCAGCAGATGTCTGGTGGTCAGGACAAAGTTCAGTTTGGAGGCTGGTTACCGTCATTGTAAAATGATGCTGAGTATGTGTGTGTGTGTGTGGTCACTGGTACTGGAGGTAGTTCTTGAGGGTCTGCGGCAGGGGGAGGGTGTCAATGTGATGGATGCGCTCTCTCCCCAGAGCCAGGCGAGCGACTCGTCTGCACAGGTCCATGAGGGGGAGGGGCTCCGCTGTGAGGGACGAGAGAGGAGAGGAGAGACGGTCAGGGTCAAGTAAGAGTGCCAGACTGCATGTGTCGCCTGATTTAGCTTTAGCGCCGTCTATGCTAACTATAGTTCACACGAAGACACAAGAACAACCCTCAACAAAAAGAATTATTCTGCATATACATGATAGTGAGATTGCATCACTCACAATTAAACTTCTTTGTTCCTGAAAAAAAAAAATTCTGTGCACATCTCATTCTGCTTTCTTGAAAACTGATGTCGAGCAGAGTGACATTTGTGTTGTACTTTAGAGTATGAAGCATAATTGTGGTTGAATCTGCCTGTTTGAGTGTCGTTTGATTGACTCCACTGATTTATTATTGCGCTTCCCAAACATCAGGGGACTCCAAAGTGTTGTGTTGATTGTGTTGTGCTGAGAAAGATGTATTGCAATTTACTTGTGCTATGCTTGGAGATGCTAAGCTAAGCTAACTGTTAGCAGCCACTAGAGTTGCGCTAGCTGTTGGACAGGCGGACGTGGGCACATCCTTTTAACACATTCAACCCCTCCTTGATTTATAGAGGCAGCTTTTTTCAATCTTTTAGCACGACGTGTGGTAATCGTGGTGATGTCATAAAGCTGTGGTTAGCCGTGCACTGAGCTAACTGTTCCATTATTGTGTATTGGGAGCTGAGTGGTGACTCCCAACGTCAGCACGCCGCACTCAGATTCTCTGCTTTCCCTTGTGCTCAGTGTTCAACTGATTTCAACTCTGACCTGTCCACTGCTGACCTTTCCAATGTGCCAGTAAAAGTAAAAGAATAGTTGTCTGTGAAGTGAGGCAAAGTGACAAAACAAAAGAGGAGAAGCTGATAACCTATGTAGAGCAATTTCCTGGGTTGCACAATACAAGTTTAAAATGGCACCATGATCTGGGTAGAAGGTGTTTACCCCGGCCACTTCTTGATGACACGTTAGCGTCCGCGCACTGACAAAGAAACAGGGCATCGGGAGNACCCCGGCCACTTCTTGATGACACGTTAGCGTCCGCGCACTGACAAAGAAACAGGGCATCGGGAGTGTTGGCAGTGAGGAAAGCGACACGCAAATCGGTCTCTGCGGCACAAATACCGTTTATTATGTCATTCAGTTGTTTTCACGGGCAAAATAGTGCTCCCTCTAACCAGTAAACAGAATTCAATGCATAAAATCAGAATGTACATTTCTGCAGTTGCTCCTTGTGTACTCAGGATCACACGTGTGTTAAGACAACGTGGACAAACAAGCAGCAGAAAAGAATATTAAAATATTTACAGTGCGTGTTTCATTAATATTGTCAACTTGTGGCGGTAGAGCACGGAAAATTCCCTCCCACTAATTTTGGATGCGAGAGATGTCTGTGTATGTCAGACACAAACAGACTCATAACTGCTGCCCTTCATGGATGTCAGGCTGCTCCATCTGGCTGTGACGACTTCCTGCTGCTCAGAGTCCAATATACACTGTGTGTGTGACGGAGATGAGTAGTGGCATGTAAACATGCGCACTACAGCGTACTGTCTGTACTGTACGTGTGTGTGCGGCTTGACGCACGGGTCCCGTTATGGATGTAACAGCTGACAGATCAGAGAGATGAAAGATGCGTACTTTAATCCCAACAAACAATGTTAATCAGACAGCTTTAGAAGGATCTGACACTATAATCGGGGGCACACCATTGTTTTTGGTCCCATACTAAAACGAGTACCAGTAAATCAATGTTGGACTGCTGCTTCTTCATCTCTTTTTTTTTTTTTTAATACTGTATTGTAAATTTCTACTGCAAACATGTATTAATAGTACAGCATATGTTCTCCCAAACTCACATCGTCACTTTGATTTCACCTCAATTATTTCCTGATGTGGGGTGGTTCTCTACCTGCAGCAGGTATCTCTCATTTCTGGTGTGTTCACATTGGGCAGAATGCGAAAGAGAAAAAAAAAAAAGAGAGAGAAAGATATACAGATGTTCAGGTACGGTGAATTCAATTATCAAAGAAGAGGGAGATAAAGGAGAGAGCACTTGTGGAGTCTCTCTCTCTCTCTCTCTCTCTCTCTCTCTCAAGTGTTGTGTTGATTGTGTTGTGCTGAGAGAAATGTAATTTACTTGTGCTATGCTTGGTGATGCTAAGCTAACTGTTAGCAGCCAGTAGGATTGCGTTAGCTGTTGGACAGGTGGATGTGGGCACATCCTTTTAACACATTCAGCCCCTCCCTGATTTAGAGAGGGGGCTTGTTTTCAATGTTTTAGCACCGACGTGCTATCGTTATTGTACAAATGTTTTAACATTTGTACGATAAAGACTTCATCTCCTCAAAAGCCCTGACAGATTGCATCAATAAAAGACAGAATGAAGCATATGTGTGCAACTTCCATGTTTTTGCATCTCTGATCTATGTCTTCATTCAGGACCTCTTCAATGTTGGTATCCTCCCAACTTCGTTCCAGTACAATTTGTTATTTACATCAAAAATAAATATGCTGCTGTAAACAGAGAGGCTGCAGCACTGAAGCCCCTCTTGTAAGCAACAGATTTTGACAGCTGCGTCTTGCACACGCACACACGCACATCTTGCATGCATGTATACACGTGTACATAACTAAATAAAGTTCCTCTGTGACTTACTGAACCATGTCACTGTTAAAAGTGCACTGCTTTACCACAAATTGAGGGCCCCAAAAAAACAGGTACGGAGCGAATGTGTGATGACATGAAGCCTGAAGTCTTTTCCTAGACCAGAGCAGAGCGTCAGACCTCAGGCATTTCTCCGGGTAGGAACACATGCCCTTGTGGCTACGTGACCACTGGATGGCAAACATATAAACACAGCTAAAAGGAAACAGGAGCCAGCTTGTCTGAAGTGAGGATAGAGGACGAAGGTGAGGTATCAAGTCAGCTTACATCAAGATCCTTAAAATTGGATTCTGCTCGACTCTTCACAAAAAAAAGCGCTTGTTACAAATCAATGAAGATGTACTTTTTGATGTGCTTAAAAACACAACCCAGGACGAAGATTTAAGACCTACTTTCGCTCTCACCAAATTCCTTTCATGTGTTCTGGCTAAGTGACCTTTGAAACAGCAGGTAGGAGGAAATAATAAAATCCACCAGTGGAACATGGCTGACAGGGTGTAAAAAACTGAGTGGAGCCATCTGAATTAATTTGCTGTTTGTTTAATGAAAACCCTCTGTAAGAGCACCTTGGGGACACAATGCAGACTGAGGATTTGTGTGGAGGTCACACCAACGGGATAGCTGTACAAACCAGAAGGACATGTTGAATGAACTCAGGCTGAATACAAACAGTGTGAAGCATGAAGCAGGTGGGACGATACAGATGATAATTCTTGCCAGCATACAAAAGAAAACTTGGTATGATTCACATCACATCAAAAACTTATGATCCTCTGACTGCAAGGCCAAATCCAAGCTTACTCATACCAGTTCACAGGTTTAGGAACTACGACATGTACAACTGGTACTACAGGATAACACCATCGTGCCGTCGTGCATGAAGCACCTTCTGACTGTCTGAAACATGCTTTCATTAATAAAGAACCTTGAGATCACGGGCTTTTGGTGTAGGTGGACTCTAAGGGGTGTGATGGACTCCCAGAGATTAACGTGGTTTGCATTCAGTTTAACAGCGCTAATCAATCACTGCCCTCATCTGCACGGCCCTCAGCCCAGGATACTGTATATATGGAGTTACCATAGTAACCAGCTTTGTAATATCACTGTAACACACATGTATATTGTGCATTTGAATGTCTATATTGTTATATTCTGTTGTCAATTTAAATGTTCAACTCAAAATACCAACTTTACAGCTCTTTGGTGTTCCAACTTTCTAACAACACAGCATAGACAGTTGCACTGAGAGGAAATTGGATGGACAGCTGAGAGTTTTACTCAACATGTGGTGCTTCCTCTTTTGAAGCATTCACAGCATTCACTCCTCTACTATCACTACTATCAGAACTAACTTATCTTGTAGTAAAACTGATGCGCATTTGCTTCCTGCGAACAAGGCTGAGAATTTGGTGTCTTTTGGGGGGTTAAAAAAGCCTCTTGATGTTTATGCTGCTGCTTTCAAACTGTATGTGAATTGTGTAAACCGGCAGAATTTTCAACTCAGTTGGTTTTGCGTTACATTATCATGCGATGATAATGTTAACTTGATAAAAAAAAAAGAAATGAGTCTCTGCGGAAGAGGCACCAAAGTTTGGTCTTCACTGCATGGATTATGTTGGATATTAGGAAAGTTTGTAGTTACAGCACCACCACCAATAAATGAAAGTAATGCAGCACCAGGTACAATGATTATTTAATATTGTGATATAACACTGGATGAACATTACAGAAGGTATAACTTCTGCTGCAAAACGTCAGAGATCATGTGTACCAATTTTGATAGAGGCTGGATAATATTCATATTTAAATATACTTATAATTTATACAAACAAGAATGACTATTTGGGCCATTGAGCCACGGAGGAAAAGAATTTAAGTTGATGTCTGATCTTTGGGGGATTCAGCATGATGACTTCTCACAAACTCACATGGCTATGTACATGCTAAAATGACTTAGGGTTAGGTGAATTTTCATTTCCAGTGCAATGCTTTCATGAGCAGTTCTGATTAAATTAGTAGCAACAAGAAGGCACTCCAAGAGTGTGTAATTTTGCCAAGAATCTTGTAACACAAGAATTTCTTCTTGATCCTGGATCAAGAATATGATCCGGATCACCTCTACTTCTTCCTCTCTACATTATCTGTTCCCCAAATTTCATCCAAATCTGTTCATAACTTTGTGAGATATCCTGCTAACAATCAGACAAACACGTAACCTCCTTGGTGGAGGTAATAATACACAGCAATCTCTTTCTGCTGCCTGTGACAGCAGCATCACTCTGTCTCAAGTGTTTCCTCTGAAGGAGGTGATGAGGATGCTACAAACTTGCTGAAAAACATCCGTACCCTGCTGGCACAAGCTGGTCTCCAGAGGCAACAAGTAGCCCTGTCAGCTGCTGTTGACTGTGAGCACCAACAAGGAAGTGAACTGTCAATCAGCTGCCATACCACTAGTGTGCTACCCATCCATTCAGATAGTTGTGGTGTGTTGATTTGCCAAGGTCTGCATCAGCTGATAGTGGTATGATATTTGGAATTTATAAATACTGGCATGAATACATAATGAAACTGCAGAAGACTAAGGGTGTTCGGGTATTTTTGGGCTCAGTTTCACATAGGAAAACTTCCAGTCAAAGAAAAATATTGCAGCAAATGTCATGTGAAAACATTCACTCTGCCCAATGGTCAGAAACAGAGGAAATTAACTAGAGCAAGTTAAACTATGGCTGCAAAAAGCTGAATCTGACTTCTAGACAATGTGTGGAAAACCATATGTTGCCTCACATTATGCAAAGAAAACATGCTGCCTTTATGCTGCTGAAAAGGAGAATGGAGTGCATGCTGAGCATATACAGCCTCATGTTAACCTTCAATGTATTCACCTGAAGATGTGAGTTTGTTATGGCCGTTTCACAGCATCCGTTTCAAAGTAGTTAAATTGTGGTAAAGTTTGTTTTACATTGAGACATGTTTAATGGTTTTAATTAGAGGATATCTGACAAGTGTCAAACCTAAAACAAAGTTTACCACAGTTGAAGTTAAGCGTCAACCACGCGCAACTACTCCCACTCCTCCCCACCCCCACCCCAACCCCCAGGTTCAAGATCAATCANCAACCACGCGCAACTACTCCCACTCCTCCCCACCCCCACCCCAACCCCCAGGTTCAAGATCAATCAATAAACGGTCTCATAGTTGGTTCGGGATCAGTGCAGATCATGTTCACACCACAAACAAACCACTACACAGTTCAATTTGAAGTTCGGTCTGATTTTTTTGGTGCGGACCCAAGTTCAATTACTGTGTTCATATTCCAAAATGAATCAAACTGAAGGGAGAAATGCTCCGTGTCGAAACTAATGCTAAAAACGAACTAGGTTGAGCCTGGACAATGACTGTGTATGGGAAACAGTAACTCGTACGTAATGGAAAGCTCACAGCTTAAGGAAATGGAAAAAAAAAATCATGCTGACATTGCCAATAAATCAGTTATCTCCCACTGGGAGATAACTGATGCACAATAATAATGCATAATGCACAAATTATGCACCCTGTGCATAATTTGTGCATTTGAAGAAATTCTTTTTTCAAGGCTCATCTATATAGTTTCACATTCCACAAACAAAACAGCCACTTAAATGGATCATGCGTGGTCTTGGTGCCCATTTAAAGCAGTCTACACGCAATGATTCCTACGTGAAGACCCTTGACTTTTAAACCCTTGACTTTTAGACCCTATGACTTTTAAACTTCATCTGACGGAGCAGAGCAATTAATAATTAATCCGTGCTAATTACCTGGAAGGATTTCAGTTAAACAAAAGCAATGAGCACAACTCCTATGTGCTCATTGTCTGGGCTTCGCCTTTTCATTCTTTTTCGTAATATGGCTGTCTGTTTTTGCCCTCTCTTTTCCGTTCCATACACTTGGTCTTTTGTGAGGGTCACGTGTGAGGTTTTGGAAAGCTGGAGATGAGGTGGGGTGTAGTCATGGCACTGGAAAACCGTGGTTAAGGGTCGCTGAGTGCCTGATGTAGCACCAGACTACAGAGGCCTGCAGGCAGAATCACACGTCTACTGCACCTCACACTTAATTGAGAAAAAAGCTGAAAGGAAGAGAAGGTAAACTCTGGGACAGCGGCGCGACAGCTAGTCTACCCTCACTGAGGTGAGACAGCCGATGCACACCGATGACACCCCACCACCCTCCTCCCTCTCACCTTCACATCCCAGGAAGCAGGTATNGTGTGTGTGTGTGTGTGTGTGTGTGTGTGTGTGTGTGTGTGTGTGTGTGTGTGTGCGTGTGCTGCATCTGCTCACCATGAGAGACAACGCAACCCATTTATGTCCCGTTTAGAAATGAGGGCCATGAAAGGTTCATCTTGTCGGTATTCATGTTCCAATTTACTATCCATCACGTCCCATCTTCCCTTCCTCTAAAATGTCTTCATTATATGAGAGATGTGCCTGAGTAGCAGATGTGTGGGTAAAGTTGCAGATTTCCTACCACCCTTATTTAACAGATTAGCATAAAACTGCTGGAACTGTGTGACCTAGTTTTAAGACGACCGGTGTCTCCACATTGAGCCCTTAAGCTGTGGACACATCACCAGTTCCCAAATGTAGTTCACCAACAGGTTGCGCAGACAACGAAAAAAGAGGAATATATTTTGGGATGGACAGAATTAGATTGATACATGAGATTAAAAAAAAAAAAAAAAAAANCGGGGCGGTGACAACAGACAGCGAATCATTACTCTTTTCCAAATTGGAAACCCAGGTAACCAAATTGAATCGTCCAGATTGCGATCCAATTGCAAGCTAATCCAAAATGTCTTCTCCTGACAATATCTGGCGTGCTATTACCTCACGCTGGCGAGCTACAGAGTGCCAGATGGACTCCAGTCAATTCTGCTGCTGCTTCTTGTAGCGGCTGTCTCACTCTGCACCAGAAATGGGGAACGATTGTAAATAGGGCCGCTGTAATGCTAGACTGCATTGATAAACTGTGTATGCACACAATCACCTGGCACACAAAAGGCTTTCTCAACACCACTACAAATGCAAACGTGGATTGCGTGTGATCGCTGATGCTACTGCAACAAGAAAAAAATGAAATAAGGAGGAAAAAAAATTTAAATATAGCCAGCCAGACTAAAAAAAAACAAAAGAAAAACCCAACGAAATACCTGAGTTCCTCCATTCTATCACTGTGATTGTAGTCCTCTTATGACCTTAAGATAAGGAGATAATGTATGTGGCTGCAAACACCCATTTGTCCAAAAAGGGTTCACAACAAGGTTGAACTATGTGGATCTAAATGGATGGACGTTTCATGGAAAGTCATATTATAAGAGCCAGACAGACGGCTCTCACTGACTATGAGCTGAAATGATGATGCATAAACAGAGACGACAAATGTAGCTGCTCGGTTCATATAAATAAAAGCCGTGATGTGCTAGTGAGTTTACACGCTCACATCATCCATGTGCACTCAGGAGGTGAAAGATTCTTTTTGTACTTTTCTAACACGAAATTTCCATGAGAGTAAAACTCACGAAGATAAGAATTAATTATTTGTTTGCAGTGTCTGCGTCTTAAATAATTAAGCAGGCATCAAGAGTCTCTGGGTAACTGTTTACACTCCCAAATCTCCCTGTAAACTCAGAGTCTAATCAAAATGATTTGGATTACTGAGATTTTTTTTTTTAATCAAAGGTCAATATGTGTGCAAAGCAGCGAATCTAACTCCAACTTATATAACGCCAGTTTTGAAGTTATAGCTGCAGTTTGAGTTTTATATTTTGCATGCTGGTCGGAGCCACAGGCAGAGAGAGACATCAGCACAGGGCAACGCTCTCTGCCAACAGACAAGTGTACAAGTTGTCTGGCAAACGTCAGCCCTCAATCCACCGAGAAGTCAGCGTAACCGTTTCCACAGCAACTTGCCTCCACAATTAGCTTTGCGACCGTTCAAAGGAGAGATCAGTGCTGAGTAAGATGGGACGGGAAAGAAGACGCATAAAAAAAAAAGGGGGAGCAGGAGGAGGGGATTCAATACAATGAAAGTTAGAGTTGAANAGACGCATAAAAAAAAAAGGGGGAGCAGGAGGAGGGGATTCAATACAATGAAAGTTAGAGTTGAAGGGGGTTTATTTGCAAAGGGAAGGGCGAGCTTATCGTCAGAGTGTGTGAAATACTTCCTTGTTTCTGGTCTGTCTTGTTCAGGTGTAAATGAGTTTGGCTCAGCATGCGGCTATTAGCCTGGTCAGGGTCACAGCGGCAGCATGAGGTTTTCTGTTGCAGGGAGAGAACGATGGGTTTCCACGAATAGAAGGAGGAGAACAGCAGGATCCAGCAACCCCATTGTTTTGTACTTAAGATACACTATACAGTCAGAGGCATAAAAGAAAGATGTAAATTGTGTCTCGGTAGGATTGGCTTTCAAGTGTCTCGAACTGAGGGCCAAATGTTTAGTGAAACACAGGAAGGATCACAAAACTGCATTAATGCAGATTATTGTAATGTACTAATGCAGAGTATTAGCTGATAATTCAGACAGATACCATCTCTTCTTGTTTCCCACGGAGAGAGCTGGAGAAGCAAAGAATCTATGCGAAGGGGGGCAGGCAGGAAAATGTGAAAACAGGAGGGAACAAAGTGAAACACAAAGAGCCCAGAAGTTAAAAAGTGAATCCTCTTTGAATAGCTATTAGAGGAGGCATGAAAGCACGGAAGCAGGCTCTGGGAATAGAGTGCAGCCATCTTACAGCACACATACTGATGCATGTAATCTCCATGATACTAACATGGAGATTCTGTGTCATACTGCAATGTTTCTTCCAACATACACCAACATGCCATGTCCATTCAGCCTGAATATGTGCACCTCTTTGAAAATTTAAAGGACCATACCATCCATTTTGCATGTTTGAACCTAATATATTCAATTTTCATACATGTTATGTTACTGAACCATTTCCCAAAAGATAAAACCAAATTTTAGCTTTCCTGATATTTTGCAAAATCTCTTAATCTTTCAAAATCAAATATTCAAGCTATACACCCACCTTAAAAATTGACGTTTCACCTGCTAATAGTTACGCAAAATTAAATTTTTCAATAAACGCAGGACTTCTTTTGGGACTATATTGCCCAGTGGAGACATACATTCACTCAATGCTTTTTATTGCGCTTAAACGCTAAAACTATGAAACTTTGAAAAAAACCAAATATATGTGTTGTTCACGATGATGGATTACCTATCCATCATCGTGATGGATGGAAGTTTCAAGTATCAAGTATATCATGATTTTAATAGCATACCAGAATGAACTGAAACCAGTGGCAGTCTGAAAGGTAGGAAAAACAATATTAACTCACCTTTCCAGTAGTGTGCTTTGGGAAATGATTGTCAGTAACCTTATGTGTATGAAAATTGAATATATTAGGCTCAAACATGTAAAATGGTGGTATGGTCCTTTAAGGCATCCAACAACAACAGGAACATTGTATGTAATGTATCTACAAACATATCTTCATAATATGTTGAATATTATCTCTAATGTCTACGAGACGAAGCTGACAGATGTGAGTTCTGCCTCATAAGTTCGTACCATTAACCATTTCCATTAGCCGACTCTGCTCTCACACTTCCATCTCCAAGCTTCATTAGTCTACCATAAAAACAGAGAAACTGGTTAAACTCTTCAGCCATGTCTCAGTCTTCAATTAGCCACTGCACACAAACACAAGCGACATTTTACAAGGAGCCAAGAGACAAAGTGAACGCTAAATTAACCTCTACTCTTGCTCCATATAATTACAAACTGATGCTAAGTGGATGAACGGGCTGCCTGACTATCAATCGCAAGTTTGTTAAACGTATTAGCAGCTGATCAAATTTATCTTGACCAATTTTAACAATGACCAAAGTTCATGAAGCAGTTCAGTTTGGTCTGAATTACCATCCTACAGTGCAGTAAATGTACATGTATGAAAATCCTACACTTACAGACATTGTAGGTTCTTTGCAATACAAAGACAAATCATGAAGGATTAAGTGTCCTGTGTCAAATTATTCACTAGCTGCTTCATTTGTCAGCAGAATTGGGCATCATCAACACATTATTCCACACTAGATCTCTTAATCAAAGCAGTAGTGAAATTCCTAGTCCGCCTTGACGGTGCTTTAAATTGTAGAAATGCACTGTGCCATGTTTTTATAGAGCATGAATATAGGTCATTCTACATTGTGTGCATATAGACTGCGTGCACACCACTCCCCACTGTGAAAGAGCAGACGCTGAGCTCAGAGGCACACTGGGACATCCTTCTGAATTCCTCCTCTACCGACTCCTTCCCGCCAACATGCACACAGACACACACACACACACACACCTGGCTCACAGCCACGGACACTGTGTTCGTGCCTGACAGTTGGAACATCCCGAGTCCTGTTTTGGGGCTTTGTGTATCATGTAGACTAGAATATACGGGAAAGAGCGTAGTGGGGTTATTCAGTCTAATGGACAGTCGTGATGATTCATCTCTCGAACCAAATATTTAATGGAGCGGTCACAGTGAACTTTCCAATGACTTCAGGGTGTGTAACAGACATTCCTGTTACATCGCAGTCTGTTCAAAATAAATAAACTGTAACCAAGCATGTGATACAGACGTGACAAAAAAGCAGAGTCGTGTATTCAGCAATCCACATTCCACGTGTTAACCTTACCTCACATTTTTGCCTTAATCATAGCACATGTAAGGAAAGAAAAATCTGAATATAGTGTACAAGTAAACATGCTGACTGTGGGATTTTATAGATGAGTGAGAGAATATTCATCCTCATACTTTTTTAAAGGAAACGCGCTAACTGACAAATGCTGTCTCGTCTTCTACCATAAATCCTGTACATCTCTGCAGAGGCAAGTAAAGCTTTAAGCAGCAGGATTTTCCATCCAAAGTACCACTTCAGGATGTACTTGCTGAAACTGCAAAAAAGCCTCAACATTAAATACAACCGTGAAGATGCCAGTTCAGATAGTCATGCAGTGTGCGGGAGTGTGGGATTTTTTTTTGGGAAGTCTGGAGTTTAGCAGGCTGCTGTCAAATTTAATCTGTCTCAGTTACCGGATCCAGACTCCCGTCTCTGTCTCTCTATCTGCAGATACACGTTGTCATGCAGCTCAACACAGACCCATAACTGGTGACTGGATCCAAACAAACTTTCTACAATCCACTTTTCTGTATCTCTTCCTCCTTCCCTGTCTTCTCATCCTAACTACCGCTGGCTCACAAGTAGTATCTCTGAATTGGAGCCAGTTCTGAATTTAAAAGAGCCGGGGCTAGCTAAAAGCATGCTTTTATGGACTACATATGTCTACATTTATCAAGACTCACAAGACAGCAGTGCAGCAGCAAAACAGAATCCCTGCATGAAAAGATCTGCAGCAAGTATTTAATGCAGCGTGGTTTAATAAACAGATCAGAATCTGCTAAGGCTCAAACTTTGAATTCCATTCCAATTAACTAGCTCTGTGGAGGGATCTCATCCATGTCACTGCACTAGTAACTCGAACTGGTTGGCCAGGACACCTGCAGAGAGAGGAGGGGAGGAGGGAGGGGGTGGGAGAGAATTCATGATACCAAGGGCGGAACTCAACGCTACATTTAGCGTGCTGATCATGCAGTCACATTCCCTCATTCATAAACGCCTGTTACCAGTATCTTTTAGTGTTTGCCTTGATTTTCCTTGCTTACATGTTGGGAGAGCGATTCATGAAACACACTGTCATGTAAAAAATTAGGACCCGTCTCAGTCTGGTGGTAAATTTCAGCTGTATGAAATCTGGGCGACGTCTTAGAATCGATTTGTCTCGCATGCTACTGATCAAAAAATTTGATACATACCCACTCAGCTGATCAGTTGTTTATTTAAATGGAAAGTTTTAATCTGATCTTATACACTTTCTAGTTGCAGAGCCTCTTCTGCTGCAGCCTCTCTCTCTCTCTCTCTATACATAACACACCCACCTCCTGTTTTGTGTTGTCCATTACAGCTCTAAGTTGCAAAAATCACACAGCTGCAAAAAGCAGTAGGTTTACTGGCACCAGACTTGATAGTTGGGGACTCAGTGGGCTATGTGAGATATTGGTGCTTCAAGCAATGCAGTTATCATATTTTAAAGGGAACCCCAAATCAAATTAGTCATTAACAAATAATTTACTATATTTGTGCTGATGCAGCAGACTGAGAGCAGTGTATTATCTTATAACACTGCACGAAGGATTTTGTATGCTAAACCTCAACAGGGATTAGGCTGAAATCCACAACATGGGTAAAATCAGTGGGATAATATTGGCAGCCTAAAACTGGAGAGCAGGAGGAGCCACAATATTTACAAACAAGTCATGCTGCAATGTGTTTATCCCCTAATTAATTTTAAAATAAAAATGGATAAAAAAAAATATATATATCAGCATAATTTATCTTGCAGATGTTAAATATTACATTTTTTTTTCTCCCTGCAATGGGTGAGGGTAGGTGGTGGGAGCCATTTGTAAGGATTTGCTGAGTGTGATTAAAATGACGTCTAACGTTATTTATTGGCATGAGATTCTGCAGCTGACAAGTGTGTCTGATTAGGAAATCATCAGACACACACACACACACACAGCTTCCATGTTGAGCACTAGGGGAGCAAACAAACAGCTGGAGGAAATAGCAGGTGCTAATGCTACAATAAAATATATGGGGGAGAAATATGACAAAACATCAATTTTAACACATCTGCCTCTAATTCAATCTGTCAAATATCATATTACTACCAATCGTTTGTGCCCAATACTAAAAAGAAAGCAAGACATGGTCGAAAATTAAAATAACTTCAGAATTTACACAGTCCTGCACTGCAGGCTGTCAAACATTATAATGTCTGGCTTTAGACCGGATAGCGTGCATAGTGTGTGTGAGACTTACGATCTAGTCCATTGATGTAGCGAATGGAAACTTCGCAGTGCCCCCACACAGCACTGACGATGGGGTACAGCCTCTTGCCTTTCAGCCCCCTGAAAGCCACTCCCAGGTACTGCCCGTCTACCATAAAGCTCAGTGTGCCCTCGTCCATGTCCAGTATCACCGTCAGAGAGTCTGGAAGCACAAATGACTCATCTGCCTCCAGGAAGCAGGGATACGTGGGCGCTGAGATGGAGGTGGGATGGTTCTTGCCGTCGTGGTAAAGTCTGTTCCGACCCAGGTCCCAGCCCCACGACTCCGAGTCTGATCCTACCAGGGCTGTGTAGCCCACTGAGTGTAAAGGTGCTTCGGCGGTGGCCACGCCCACCACTGCGTGGGTGCCTCTCTGTCTGGCCGGCCAGTGGATCCTCCAAACATGGANCCACGCCCACCACTGCGTGGGTGCCTCTCTGTCTGGCCGGCCAGTGGATCCTCCAAACATGGAGGCCCCTGGTGTAGCCCACCCTGCCACGGATACAGTCTGTGCTTTGAGCCACTGGGTGTCGGTGGAAAGTCAGCTTGTCATCCTCCTTAACGAAGACGTTGAGGGACCGGTCATCGGGGTTCCAAGCGTGGCGGAGCTGGGCGTCGGGGCTGGCTGGGGGCATGTCCAGCAGCAGGTCCAGCCTGGGGGGCCGACAGAAGTCTGGGCCCCGCAGTTCGCGGCGCACGGGCCGGTATGAGGGCTCGCCACGTACATCCACCGACTTGATGCTGCCCGAGATCTTCTGGCCCATGGCTGGGTGAGTTCAAGGAAGGAAGGGACAGAGGGGAGGGAAAGGGACAGACCAAGGGTAGTAATGAGGGGGTGATTGGTCCTGACGTTACCTCATGGGCACAATGGTGACACGAGGGGGGGTCTCAGTGGAAATATGCAGCTGCACACACGCCCTCTCCTGTCAGGGGGAACGACACTTCTGAAATACACAGAAAAAAAAAAAACAAAATTACACAACATGATGTATTTTAATATATGGCTGAACTTGTTTGCTTATTGACCTTTGGGTAAGCATGCAGTAATGAAGTGAGAGTGACTGATGTTAGTCAGAGAGCACCAGCAATTACTGAGCAGAAGCCATAATTTAGCAAAGTGTTTGTTTTATAGGCAACTCTTTAGTTTTGTAGTTTTCTTTGAGTGGATTATATTGTATATATTTGGTGGCAGACCAAATTACTCAACTAATTCTCTGCTTTGGTTTGATGGAGGACACTGGTGTAATGCCCTGTAGCAGGTAGGGGTTTGGTTGGGGTCTGGGATTGAAGGACCATACCAGCGATTATGTTTGTTTAAAACTAATAAATACTTCCCGCATACACGTTATGTGACTGACAATTTTCCAAACCATAAAACATATTTTAGTTTTCCTGTTATTTCGCCAAATACCCTAATCTTTCAAAATCAAATGTTCAGGTGATACACTCACCCTAAAATTCAGTGTTATGCCAGCTAACATGTATGTCTGAATGCAGAAGGGACAGCCTCCACAAGTTGATTTTAATAGCAATGAATTGGATTGAACTGAAACCAACAGCTGGAAGTAGGACCCACTGCTCCAAGTAGTATTTCAGGAAATGGTTGTCAGTAACGTAATGTGTGTGCTCAAACATGCAAACTCACTGGTGTTGTCCTTTAAACCTGGACTGTTGCGGTCTGGTTGCGGACAACCCAGCTATCTAATACCCAACCTGCCAGAAAGATTTAGTCATCAGGTAAAAATTGCTGAGGTTGACTGTATATCAATTATCATAATGGAGCACTTTAACTTTTGCATCACACCAGTAAAACTGCCTACTTATCAACAAAGTAGGTCACCTGATCTGGACATTTTTCAACATTACCACAAATTATGACTGTGTTTCCTCCATGCAAGTATAATCTGCATGCATCTTTCTTAGGATTAGGAAATTTAACATATTAACTTTTTAGATTAATGTGGACTGTTTAATGCTATTAACTCATCCGTTTTTTCACTTCCTGAGGCTATGCTAATGTTTTCATTTTTCCCCCACTTCCTGTGGCTAAAGTTATATGCTAACCTGCTAATTATGGGGAAGGAAAAGTTAAGACTTTTAGATGGAAAATTGTACTTTTAAAACCACACACAAACTCATTCTCTCACCAGTGTGTTGTTTTAACTGATCAAATCAAAAACATTAACTGTTAATCAAAAACATAGAAACAACAAAAAGAACGTCAGCATTTTAGCCTCATTTTAGCTTTACTGTGTTGCATTGCTCTCTGTGACTGTGCCAGATACACTCAAGCTAAGGTTAATTAACTCGACACAAACAGGATTCAGTCTTTTCAGAATAAAACAAACTTCCCCTTGAACAAAGTCATATTTCCAGAATAAGATGAGTTTCCTTACAACAAGAAAATGTCAATCTTGGCCAGTTATCAATTAAACAAATCTTATCTAAAAGATACTTCTTTGCATTGATTCTACATTAATTTAATAATTCAATGTATTACAAGTTTACAAGTTTCTGCGATTAACCACGGAAAATTGTGTGATTAATTTGTTTTTAATCAATTCACATCCCTAATCTTTGTTGAACACTGAATTTGAGAAATTACAACTGACCTTTGACATATTGTACACTCAAAAAAAAAAAAAAAAAAANAAAAAAAAAAAAAAAAAAAAGACGGAAGCGCACACTTGGCTCATAAAACATCATAAACCAGAGAATTCTTGCCTCATGTGTGCATAACAAACACAGACACTGAGGGACCGGCAGAGAGAAAGAGACAGAATTATAATATCTACCAAACCTCAGGTGGTCTCAGCGCTGGCTTCCTGCCAGTGCACAGCAGATAGAGAAAAAAAAAAAGNAAAAAAAAAAAAAAAAAAAACATTTTCTCTCTTAGTTGCCAGTCACCCATAAGTATGTAAATATTGACTTTTTTTTTCCTGTATGTGTGTCACAGCTAAAGTAATTTTTATACTGTGCACTAAACAAGAGTGTACATGTATGCTGGCTCTTCACTGCACATTTACATCGAACACTAACAGCAAACAAGCTGAGAAGGTGAGACTTGCCAAAACCACAGCGCCACTGCAATGACGAAAATGTGATCTGCTTCATAGACCACCACACCACCACCATCCCACCATCTAACCAGCCCTCTGCTTTGTTGCCGACATGGACAGCAACTGCCCCGTTTCTCTCTCAGAAACACACAGTGCGTATTATAATGCAACCCGCATAGCAGAAGAAAAATGACTTAACGCCCTTTAGGCAGCATGAACAAATTAAGAGAAACTGTTTCAAATCTGCTGTTATGTCATCACTTGTTGCTCTGCTTCCATCACTCTCACCATTATGCAACCCCCCCCCCCCCCCNCCCCCCCCCCCACTTTCTTAGGAAAAGACTCCACATGGTTCTTCCAGGGAAACAAGAGAACAGTCTCTGTTACTGACCCACAAAGGGCAGCTTGAAACAGACACGTGTGTGTGTTTGTGTGTTTAATGGGGTGAAAGGGGTGAGGATGAGAGGACGAGATGCGACAGACTACAAGATACAGATTTATGGACATTACAATTTGAATTTTTATCATGCCTATAAATGTGACTAAAGAAAAAAAAAGTGTTTTAACAGCGTGTTCATTTAGCAGACACATGCTCAGTTACCTCTGGAGTTATTTTGTTAAGTTTTCACTCATGCTGACCATCCCATTTCTGGAATCTCTTTTGCCACATTTTATTTGACAAAGGTAGACTTAAATACAGTTTCTGATTGCAACAAAGAGCAGGCAAACATTGTCATATGATATGTTTTAAAAATGATTGTTTAAATTTCACAATATAAAATCATGCCATGTTGAATGTGGAGGCCAGAGATGAAGGAAAAATACAGCCAAAGACAGATCTTCTGTGATAACATGAGTATGCAATACTTTGGAGCTAACAGAGAATCGTTTTTCACTAGTATATCATGTACATCACATAATATGTGTGGATCGCTCTATCAATATTTGTTAAAGTGTGGCTGTGGGTCAAACGTGTGACGCTGGCCAGCAGTGCTCACACATGCAGAAATTGTGCTGCAATTTTTCATGTGATAACCCTGACGGGGAAACGATGAACTGAATAATTATTCCTAGATGATATGCTGGGGGGGAGNAGAGAGAGAGAGAGAGAGAGAGATGAGATGATTCATGGGGATCAGGAGGGGCAGGGAGGGAAAGTATGAGGAGGAAGAAAAGAAATCAATGGTGGTTTAGTGACTAGCATATTCAGAGTCACCACTTCATTTCTGATACACACTCGAACTGTCATGTCTCTATGAGGATGTTGATTTTTACACTATTAAAGTGGGTTTTAAGTATGTGTGTCAAGCTTGATTTTGTGTTAAGAGTTGTTCCTCACACACAATCCCAAATGATTTTGACTGTTGAGCTCTTGGCAGGTTTGTTCCTCCCCAATAAGGAAAATTTGTTGTCTTAAAATAGCTGATGTTGCTGGTTTGACTAATTCCCAAAAGGTGAACTTCTGCAGGATAAGCCAGACCAACCAAATTCCCCACTGCCTTTCACACATCATAACATCATTGACCACTGAAGTGAAAATTTCAATGTTGAACATATGTTTGATGTTGTTCACAAACAAAACACTATGGCTTCGTAGTTGTATTGCAAAGAGGAGAGGGACAGACCAGGGGTCAGATCATTGTGTGCAAATTGCTGATATGCAAAAAAATGGGGCTTGAAAGTTATATATAATCACTTCCCATGGAAAAGTTGGGATGAAAAAAAAAAAAAAAANGAAAAAAAAAAAAAAACAAGCTTGATTTAAAAAACTTCAAAAAGTGCAAATTAATTACTCTGATTCCCACACAGATAAGTTGATAACAATGATGCATAACAGATTCAAAATAACTTGCAGTCTGCATGTCCATTTTGTCCTCCTTTACTGTGTTTGACACCCACCTTTACTTCTGAAAACTTTTTACAATATATTTCAGCAACTGTCATATTAAACTGACTCCATTTCCAGCTGCAGCATGTTGCGTTTGTTGGTGATCTCACTGTTAAGGTCACCAAATCAACACTTTCATGACTGCACTTTGTTCACAAGTACCTGTATTTCTGCCATTTTTAATCTTTATCTCCCAAACAGACCTCATAATAGACTGTAAAGAGGAAATGAAGTGCAAACTCATTTATATGCATATCAGTGTTCACATATTCATAAATGACTTTTAATTAACCATTTATGGTAAGTTATGGAAGTGCAGTAGCATGAGCTTTTTCTTTGTGTGCATTTTTTCAAGTCGACTGATGTATAAAGGGGAAACTGAGTGCAGGTGTGCATATACAGGTTTTATAATTTTTTTTTTTTTTTTTTTTTTTGCCACATCATAAATGTAAATTTTCTGGATTAAATGCAATTTTATAATTGAGGCCCCATAATATTCTGCTTGGTCAGAGTAAAACTTTATTCAGTCACTTTTGTTCTCAATGAGATTTTTTTTTTTCAGTATTCTTTTCAGACAGCTGCAAAAGTGTAAAATACAGGTAATGCATCATAATTGCTACCTGTTAACAAAGATTAACAGTAATTCCTGCTCGGCTGCACAAACACATCTAATCAAATCACTATTTCATATCAACCAAGAAACATCAGTTCAGACACTGACAACATCGATACTAAATGATCAGATACGGTGTTATTAAAAGATGTCAGCACACTCTACTGGCCAATGACATAGTGAAAACAACAAAGTGACAACAACAAAAATGACGATAACAAATGGTATCTGTGAGGGAAAATTAATCATTGCATTTGCACTGGGGGCCACAACAAGCTTAAAAGTGAATGGTAGCCTTTCATTTCAAATTTCCTCTGAGAGACAAAAAAAAAAAAAAAAAAAAAAAAAGCCAAGTGGGAGAGCAGGAGAAAGACAGACACGTGGCAAAAGCAGGACATGGCAGCAGCTTCACACTCAGTCACAACCAGCAATTCATGGGGAAAAAAATCCAGCAGTCTAAGGTGGAAAGAATGTACCAAAGTCATAAGATGAAGGAGCTGATGACACTTCACGCTTCTATGTCTACATACAGGTGATAATATCATCTTCCAGGGAGAATATATTTGTCAGAGAAGGCTTTCCCCAACACTGTCTATAAAAACACACACGCTCTCCAAATGTGGGTGGTGTTACTGGTGCTGCTGGTATTCTTGGAAGAACTTGCACCAATATAAAAGCCAATGTGAAAATTCTCCACCATGAAAAGTAGCGCGTACGTGCGTGCACACGCATATGTTCACTGACAGGGCGCAGATGTACACACACCATCTGGTGTTTACAGAGCTCCAATCAGGCCCTCTCGTTTACTGTACAGTACAGTACAGTAAGAGAGACTGGAGAAGATAGCGGAGAAGAAACAGACTTGAGATAGAAGCTGATTTAACGTTAAAGGACAAAGCAAAACCTGGATGTTTGTTGAGGAGTGTCGATGAAAATTAATTAATTTATTTAACAGGGACAATGCACATTAATAAACATTCCTGTAAATGTGCCAGAATTAGCCAAAAGGCTATTTTTNAAAAAAAAAAAAAAAAAAAATCTCAATAAATTGAAAATTAGTAATACATTAGAAAAAGTTCTCAAAAGGAGAACATGATATTAAAAATCAAGATACATTCCAGTTCATATACGAAGACCAACAACAACAAGACAGCATGAGAGAACACAGTAAGATAAATACATACAAAAAAAAAAGTAAACCAAGATGACAAATAATAACATCAGGCAGCAAATACAACTGATTTCTAATGCTGACAGAATTGATCATCAATTAACCATTTCTTTACATTAAATTTAAATAATCGGTATATGTATATTCACTAATATGAGGTGGAATAAATGTGACACACAAGAAAACGTGGACTATGACCTAAATGCCTGGCAGATGAGTGATGGATAATGGTGGAAACTGCAAGACAAAAGTACTGGAAAAGAAAACAATGATGTGCGGCATGTTTTGTTTTTCATTCCCTCAGTTTCTTTAAACATAAAGAAGATCTAAATTTTTCCCCAGTGACTCTGCTGCTCTGGGAGAGGGAGAGACGGGATGAAAGTGTGCAAGCTAAAGCCGTGGACTGCTTGAGATGCAGCCTGAGCAGAATCAACAGGTCAAACGTGTTATCTTGAGCAGGAGAGGCAGTGACATGCAGGGAGCTACTGGCAGCGTGACGACCACTGTTGGCATATCAAACATCTGCTGCCAGTCTTTAAAAAAAAAAAAAAAAAAAAAAAGAAAAACCACACACAGCTCGAGGCCACACATGCCAAATTGCGAAGAGGCTCATGAACTCAAATACACACATGGCATGTTTTCGTGCACACAAAAACTTAAATTATACTCAAATTAAGGTAATAAATTCATTTTTTTTCCCCATCACGTGTACCTTCATTAGGTTGAAATCGGCGTAAGCTTACTCTAAGTAACAGATTGAGATTGTGCAATTGTAAATCAGTTTATTCGGGCATGTAAATGTTATGAGCAGATTTCCACATGATTTCCTCACCTGGCTGACTCTCCTCATGCTCTGATTACGCAACGGCTCGTATATTCAGTGAACCGCGGAATCATATTCATTCCGTCCATGTACACATCTTACTTGCATTATTGCCTTAATTAGAGTATAGCATGCATGTAAATGTACTGAGGAGGAACACCGTGTGAGTTTTACAAGCAGCATGTGCCCACGTTAACACTCTGGCATCTTAGGAAGTTTGGAGTATTCTTCTAGTTTTTGTTTTACCTCTTTAAGTATTTTTAACCTGACTTGCTGTCTTTTGTTTCAGTGCAACCTCAGTTTTCACTCTAAATCATATTTTCATTGTTAGATATTATATATGTGCAATAGATGCAAAAACTCACATTAAAAAAAGCAGCTATAGAAAGTCACATGCACTATTGATAAATCTTGAAAAAAAAACTGCTTACGAAAGTTTTAGTCAACATAATCAAAATTTCAAAATATGATAAAATGCTCAAAGAATAAGACTATTTACAAATATACAAAGTCTGGACCACAAGCATTCAATGTTCACGTCTTTTGTCATATTTTTAGTTTTTCCACTATTCAAAACACTTAAATTATTCCTCAATAACCACCATCATCATCATCTAACCACCGTCTATCATTTCCTCCTCTTAGTTGCAGTAGTTTGTGTGAGAGTCAATGACTCAAAATTCCCTTTACGAGGGATGCATAAATGTGATAGGCTGGCATGAAAATGCTGGCTCTCCAACAGGTTGAGAGACCTGTAATACATGAAAGTCCAGATGCTGACAATTCCTGCAGCACTTTTCCAGGTTTGTTTTTATGTCAATTAGTAGCAAAATTAGACAGAAAATGTATATTATCGAATATCAATTTTATATTTGCAATATGTCAGCTTCCCCTTGTTCTACAGACATAATCTGGACATCATCAAAAAGATCCAAGTCTCATCGTTACAGCACTTTTTTGCAGCTTGAGAGACATGCAGTGAGCACTGAGATATTAAAGGAAAAGTAAAGAGAGGTTCGCTGTCACAGAACATCTGAAATCATGTCACATCTGAAAAACTGGTTGACACCTCAAGTGTGTGGGATCACCCACATCCAAAACACTTTTAAGTGAACCAAAAAAGCAGACAGACTAAATCCAGGTTCTGGGGCAGATTTCCTGTGTTCTGTAATACAACCCTCATGAGTGCTTTGATCATGACACACCAGAGTTAACTTTACCTGTAAGGTCTGCCCTGAATATTCAGAAATAAAGGCCTACAGTCAAACATCAAACACACTCTGCCTCCTCTAAATATATTATGACCACTATCACAGATAGTGCCTCTTCTTCACTATTGCTCCTCCTACTCTGTAACCCAAGGGTGCTACTGCCTCTAATGGCATTTCGTCCGTAAGTATCAGATACCGACACTGCCAGACTGCAAGCGAACATAATCAGACTGGGTGCTGAGAGCATGATGTGCTTCCGTACAACCATAATAACATGATAAAAGGTGTTGTTTCCCTTGATAACATGATAAAGCAGATTGAAAACAAGGTTGTGACTGCTGTGTGTTAGATGAACGTGATATGAATGTAGATGTGAAACTAAACTCCAACTCACAGTGAGTCATACTTTACACAGGAGAAACTGTGAACATATCCAGCCTGTTTCTCTCCGGCAACGTGAAGAACCACACATCTTCAGCCGATGATTTTATGATGATAAAGCTTTGACATTACCAATCACTATGGGCCATAATGCTGTGGGTCAGCACAGTTATCCCCTGCTGTGAAGCCACAGTGGAAATGCGTATGATCACAACCCAGTATGGTGAGATAAAGTGTGGTCTAACTGGGCCAGTGGAAAAAAAGGCCATAAAAGACCGCAGGGCCATTGCAAAATGATTCCAAAGCATAAGGCATTGTTGGGTTGTCTGAACTACGGTTTAGTGGCTGCCAGTGGGGACAGAGCAGAGACTGACATCATGAAAACACAAATGATATGGTAAAACGAGCAAAGGGGAACACAGATAAAAATGCAAGGCTTTCAGTTGTTTTATCTTATATAACTGGTAGCCTACGGATAGCGGAACGGGAATTTGATTTGGGACATTTGTAAAACATGTTATTAACTGTGGGGAGGAAAGGAGCTTGGAGTACAATCCAATGTTTAAAAAAAAAAAAAAAATTAAAAATAAAAGAATGGAAAGCACATAGTGACTTTTTTTATCTTGAGCATCTGAATTCACAGATCTGAGCAAAACACTTAAATCTCTAGTGGCTGCCGGACTACTCAGAGGCATCTGTGTAGCTTAAAGTTTCTAGCCACAGCAGCTCTCCGTCTCTCTCCGAGTGATGATTTCGTGATTTGGTGTTGGAAACAGAGTGTTACACGAGTAGCATTAGAATGTGCTGATAGTCACTTAGGACTGGCAAACTGGGCTAAATATGACCTCTATAAGGATCAGAAAGGATGCAAGGAAGCTAGGAAGCAAGCAAGAGCTAAAAAAGCTCTTCCCCGAGGCTTCTCCCTCTGGCTCTACCATTGTTGTTACACAGCGAGCAGTGAGTCACAGGTGGGTGAGCCGTAGTGGAAATGAGGTTTCAGTTTCACATTTTAGTAGATTGTTCCATTTTCGTGTTGTACATAAACAAAAAAAAAATACTGTTAATATACAGGAACTCAATACATTGTATGCATTGTTATCTACCAATAGTCACCAGGTAGAAAAAGTGTGATATAATGCAGACAGATGAAGCCATTGCCCTGAATTAAAGCAACGTTACCTTTGGAACCAGAGAGAAAGTGTGTCTGCGTCTTCAAAACACGCAGACGGGATACAGTCAGATAAACGACTTGTTGCTGCCTTCACACTGGACTCACTTTGTTGAGAACAGCAGCTGCTACTTGTCAATGCATCGTCAAAAAAAAAAATTTGAAATGAACACGTCCATATGTAGAATGGCTCAAAACATACAGCAGGTCTCACCAGTCTGGCGAGACCTGCTGTGTGTTTTGAGCTGTGTTTTGTATCTCAACTCAGACTCCCAGGTCATGCCAAGTATAATTATGAGTTAGAACTGAACTGGCCTAGCATAGCGGCACTGTAACACAATACAGAACGTCTTTAATCATGTGTCATTCTCCCACAAGTCACCTACTCGGAGTGAAACACTACACTGAAGGTCCGAGACTGGCTACAGTCATTCTGAGGAGGAGAGGGTGTCCGGCTGGAACAGTCAGCAAACACAGTTCTTTTAAAAGCTAAAATGTGGGGGGAAATTTAACAAAAAATAAACGCTGAGCCAAGCAAATTAGAAAGTTAGATTTAGCTGAATTAGAACTCAAACATTTTTTTATGTTTTTTTTTTTTATCTACTGGGCAAAAAGAAATGTATGACCAACCTCTCAGTTAAAATAAACATCACTACAGAAAAAAAAAAAAAAAAAAAAAATTCAGAGCTGTGAAGACATAACTGCCTGATTGGGCTGTTTCATAAGTGGAAAGAGCAGACGTTCTAAAATTTTGATGTTAGATTTCTGGTACACGCAGACACCCAGAAAAAGCTCTAGTATAAAGTCAAATGGACTGTCAGTAAGGTATAATCCCTAGCAACAGTCTTGCAAATAGAGAGAAGGGAAAATCCAGAGAAAAATGTCAGCATGACAGAAGCACAAACGAGAGGTCAGGAGACAGACATACCCTGTGAAAAGGAACACAGACACCTTACCATGAAAGCATTTCTCCAAACACTCAAGCAGCTATCACACAGCAATGTGAACACACACAACCACAGCAGCCAAGTGGAAGAGTGGGAAGACTTGCTCCTCAGTCTGCAGTCCAAAACAGATAAGTACACAGTCAACAGCCAAACGAGTGTGGGACAGGGAAGACAGAGGAAAAAAAAAAAAAAAAANAAAAAAAAAAAAAAAAGAGTTTGTGCGTTTGAGTGTGTTGGTAAGTCGGTGAGTTCCTGCATATGACGAAAGGATGGGGAAAACAGCCTGGCTCCAGTTTCCAGCTAAGACAGGAAAACAGCTGCTGGAGGGAGGAGAGAAAAGGCGGAAAGAGAGCGAGAAAGAGTGGGAGAAGGGGTGGGCTCAGCGAGGAACACGCTCAAGGTCTTTCCCAAGCTTTATTTAAAAAAAAACAAAATACTTCTTTCTCTGATGGATGCAATCACTGCGCGCCTCCAGCAGAGGGTACAAAAAGTAGTTATCCCATTTCACAGATTAACAGCTCCTGTCTAATTTTCTTTACTGAATAGTACAGAGGACAGTGGGCCAAGTAAGAACAAGAGTGTTAAAGACAGACAGACTGGTCTGTGTTGCAGTCAAACTAATTGTCTGGAGCGTGAAAGTTCAGACGTAACTGCTATTTGCACTGCTTGCATTTCCACAAAATCATCTTAACATTAACAACTGCACTATTCTCTGTCCTCCTCCGTTGGGTTATTGCAGCAAGGAGACTTGTGTGTTCCTGTGATCCGCAGACAGCTAGCGTCTGGAGCTATGCTCCTTGTAGGGTGACTCATGGTGGAAGGGTCTCTCAGGCAAGTTCCTGACTAACCTTGACCCGAGCATGTTGGCATGGTGCCGGCATGCTGCAGGGTCGCATCCCCACCTGCCGAATAATCCAGCAGAGAGCTGACAACTCGCCCTGGATGAGTACTTTTGGTGCAACGCTGGTATAGCTCTACGCATGTGCAAGAGACTTGAAGACGATCCCTGGTGTCTACAAAAATCAGTCAAATCTGATTTTCCCAGTTTGATTATTGGACTATTCACACTTTAGAGCAGTGGCCCCCCAACGACCGGGCCACAAGAATTGGTAATTGCTTATAATCATGTTTACTTATAAACACATTGTTTCATGTTACTGGTATGAAATGCTTTGTGATACATCAGTGTTTCACACAGGTTGAAAATTTACTTGTGGCAGTGGGCAGGCACGCCGTGTTTCCAAGCCCCCCTCCCAAAACAATCCTATTCTCTCAAATAGAAATATACAAAAATAGAAATATACATGTCGCGGTTCATCTTCTCGCTGTGTGCGCGCGTCAGTGTATGTGTGACAGCAGCATCACAGCTGTATTTTTTCTAAGGCTACCTGGGCGGGCTGCCCAAGTAGAGCCTATGTATGGGAAACACTGCACAGACAGAGATTTTTCATCCAAACAACTTCACACACGACACTGCATATCCTTGGGTCCTGAGCAATGAAGCTGCCGAATTTCAACTTCATACAGCACCAGGTTCTGGAGATACTGGTGCCACAGGCAGAGATTTCTGTCTATAGTTGGATGTTGATTAATGTGCATTGAAATGAAATATACATGTCACGGCTCATCTTCTCGCTGTGTGTGCGCGTCAGTGTGTGTGACAGCAGTGTCGCAGTTGTATTTTTTTTTTTAAGGCTGGGTCACCCCGCGATCCCTGCACAGGTCTTCATTTATCTGGGCAGGCCGCCCAAGTAAAGCCTATGTATGGGAAACGCTGTATATATATTTAAGGCATATGTTCAAGTCTGGCTTCAAGTAGTTGATCTCAACTACAACTTCTGTATTGGGATTCTGTGTAACTTTACATATTCTAGATCACTTCCAGGTGTTACACTGATCCCCTTTTATCTAATATACTTGCTCAGTTATGACAAGATACCCCACCCAAGCCTTATTCCTCTACCTTTCTCCTCAGCCATGACACCATCTCCCTCTCTCTCTCTCTCCGCCGATGTAGCCATTCTTGTTTCCCTCTCATCTTTCTCCCCTGGGAGACAAGAAAGCCACTTGTTACCTCCCTCCTAGCACACGCAGAGCTACATTCCTCTCCTCCTCACTTTTAGCACGCATTATGCCGAACCTCCACATATCATAAAATAATATAACTTCCCCCAAATTAACTCTGCAAGAAAAACACATTGGAGCTTTCAAAGTACAAAGGAAAAAAAAATGCTCACTCACCACATTCATAATGGATCCAACAACACCCGCCCACACTGAAGGCTGCTGCTGCTTGCCGCAGGGCTACCGTGTTTTGATGTGGCCTCATGTATTGATAGTACATATACCAGTGTATTGGAGTGCAGAGGGAAGCTGAATGACCTCAAGATGTAAACAGTAAGAGTGGGTCAGGTCAACACAGACACACAACAGGGATACAGTATGTGTGTGCACACACTGAATGTAGCCACAATCACAGAGATAGAAATGAATGACATCAGAAGTGAGAGGGGAAAAAATGACAATTGAGTGTAGCTATCTGAATCTCATTATTTCAGCACCAGAGACAGAGAGGAGGAATGAGGAACATGGTGAAGTGGGGCAAAAAAAAACAAAAAAAAAAAAAANAAAAAAAAAAAAAAAACAGGTTGATTAAGACTGTGGAAGTCAAAGAATGAACATGTGGAAAGAAACAGGCAGAAGGACGATGGAATAAAGTGTATATAGAAAGAAAATTCAAAACAAAGTCTACATTTTGATGAAAATGTACAAACCTATCCTAATTGTAAAACTGCTCTATTTCTTCTTCCCTCACAGATCTTCTTTTCCTTTCGGCTTTCCCTTCAGGGGTCACCACAGCGAATCATCTGCCTCCATCT
>VXCM01004480.1:49384-84573 GCA_014773175.1 Lucifuga dentata | reverse complement strand
TGTAGTCAGCTATCACGTTATTTGGTGATATGCCGATATGCCGTCCGTGAATGATATTTCATGAAACATTAAAATCCCGGTACCAGGACTGCTCGGGTACAAGGGGTAAAATGTGATGTAGAAAATACAAAAAAGAAAAAAAAACATATGCATATGTAAAGTTTGGAGCTATAGATTTAAAGATTAATTTACCTGTTGGTGGCACTAGATGAATCAGAGTCATTAGCATATCTGGACCAAATATTATAGTAATTCTTCCAATACTTGTCAAGATATTTCACTTTGAGTTGAGGTTTTGGGTAGATGATTGCTGAAAGAAATAAAATGAGAGAACATATTGTAAAAACCAAAACTCTCCAAGCTAATCCCAGGCTAAAATAAAAACAAAAAAAAATGCATTTTGAGCTGTCAAATTTCCAACTCCAGAGCCCAGAATGCTTAAATCCTCTACGCCTTCCAACGACCGACCACAGCAGAACATGGAAGTGAATGTGAGTGCTGAGTTTAAAGCGTCTATCTGCAGACTGCAGCAACATAAGTAAACTCATTTTTGGCATTCGTGGTCACAGTAAAAAGCTGACAACATAATGAAATCCAATACATGTGAACCAAAAATGTAAAGACTAGCTTCACAATGCTAGTATTTATCCATCCATCCATTATCAATGCTTATCCGGGTCTGGGTTGCAGCCCGGTCCACACTTCCTGTCCCTGGCCAGGCCCTCTTACTCCTCCTGGGGGACTCCGAGACGTTCCCAAGGAGATGTAATCCCTCCAGCATGTCCTGGGTCTTCCTCAGGGCCTCTTCCCAGTTGGACGTGCCTGGAAGACCTCCCTCGAGAGACGACCAGAGGTCCCCTGGTCGTCTCTCGAGGGAGGTCTTGGTAGATGAGCAGGGGGCATCCTTACTACTAGGTGCCCAAACCACCTCAACTGACTCCTTTTGACGCGGAGGAGCAGCGGCTCTACTCCGAGTCCCTACCGGATGTCCAAGCTTCTCACCCTGTCCCTGAGAGTGAGCCCAGACACCCTACCCTCATTTCCGCCACGATCTTATCCTTTCGGTCACTACCCAAACCTCATGACCATAGGTGAGGATAGGAACATAGATAGATTGGTAAATTGAGAGCCTCGTCTTCTGGCTCAGCTCCCTCTTCACCACAACGGTCCAGTACAGCGTCTTGTAGAACCTCGGAAACCGCACCAAGACCCCTGAAGTACTTAAACTCCTCCGTCTGGGGTCATGACTCCCTTCTAACCTGGAGGAAGTCCACCTTTTTCCAGCAGAGCACCATGGTCTCAGACTTAGAGGTGCTGAGTCTCATCCCAGTCGCTTCACACTCAGCCTCAAACTTCCCATTGCAGGTCAAAGGTCACTGTCTGAAGAAGCCAGCAGAACCACATCATCTGCAGAAAGCAGAGACGCTATTCTGAAGTCTCCAAACTGGACACCCTCCAATCCCTGACTGCAATTTGAGATCCTGTCCATGAAGATCACGATCATCATGCTAATATTTATTGTAGGGTTATTGTATTGACACTTTTGGGTAATTTATTTATTTTTTGCTTATTGTCTACTAAATGATTCTACAATCTAATAAATAAATCAATAATTGTATTATAATCTGGGAATGTAACTCATGTTGGATGAATGGGTTTATAACGGAATCAAAGAAATAAATAAACCAGGCTTTCTAAATGACATGACAGGAAGCTACTCGCTATAACATGTTTAATCAATCTGTCCATCAACATGAGACAAATCAGACCAAAGAAACATGTTAGTGACATCTCAGAGTTTATCACTTCTTCATTGTGAACAAACAGCATATTTAAAACTAAAGTAGAATTAGTTTTGGCTTTAGCTGGTCAAAGTAAAAACCCTCTGACAGTTTAAATGCGTTTGAGACGCAGGACACCATGTTTTCAGGATCTCATTTTCTAGCTCTTTAGTGTTGAGGATGTCTGGAGAGCATAATTTATGTTTCCTTACTCCATGTTTCCTTCATTCAGCATGTGAATGCAGTTTAGTACAAAGTCATTTTGACTGTAGATTCAAATGGCAGCCTGAAGGTGGAAGTTTGTATGTCACTGAGGAGTAATTTGGCGTTTCTCCTCAGGAATCAGCATCTCATACAGCTCGCTCCACTGCGTCTGCTTGCCTCTTTTTTTTCTTCCTCCCTGTCACCATTTCTACTTCTTTTCTGCATTTCTCTGCTCTTCTGTGACAGAGAGGAAGGCGAGTGAAGCACAATGGCGCTCCGGGGAATCCGATGTTTTTCCATTTCGACATGAGACGATCCGTGGGGTTAATAAGCGTTCCGGGGAGCTGCTGGCAGGGAATTGATAGGCCGATAGAAGGCGTTCAGACAAAACAAGGTGTCCTCCAGGTGTGCTGCAGCTGAGGTGATTCAGTCTGACGGGTTTTATTAGGAGTCTCGATTCTGCTCTGAAGGGCTATCAGACCCCCCAACCCCGGGAATCTGTGCATGGTGATCCGCTGATCTAACCTGCATCAGAATCAGCCGGTGTCCCCAGACTTCAGGTCACAGACTTTTTAAATCATTTTTTTATGATTTAAACACGATTGCATGTTAATTTTTTACATATAAGGGAACACACTGAGCCTCTTTTAGCCTCCACCCATCATGCTCTTCACGTTCATCTTGCTAGCTCGATTGCCCAGATGTCCATTCTCTGATATTGTTGATAATCACGTTCATGGGTTCATAATTTCATACAGTTGTAAAGGACCATAAACAGTGTTTTTATATGTTGCATGACGGTGTTCTAGATTCACCCTTCTTTGCGCCTTACACAGGAAACGATGGCAAATGATTTGGTAAGTTGTGGCAAGTAGTTCCATACATACTTATTAAATAGTAGCTAATCCAGGATAAGTCGGGTATATTTTAAGTCAAACCTTTTATTTTAAATGTCTGGCGTAATTTTGTTGACACGGAGTATAATTTTCAGTGATCGGTGCAGTAATCTCATCTCCTAGCAGCTGCATTTCCAAACATGAAATGTGCTGCTTTCACTTCGCTTCAAAAACGTATGATTTTTTAAAAAGTCAAGGATACACAGGTATGATTGAAAAAGAGTCAAGGATACACAGGTATGATTGAAAAAGAGTCAAGGATACACAGGTATGATTGAAAAAGAGTCAAGGATACACAGGTATGATTGAAAAGGTGTAAGCTGAAGCCAAAGCTTATTATGCCGACACTTTATCTTATCTTATCTTATCTTACTTTACACCCTACATACACCATAGAAATATTCAAATATGTTTTGGCAAGAAATTTCATGTTCCTCATTAAACACGGATTTAAAAGCTTGCAGTGCACGGGAAGCGATTTATAATATATGTTGTTAGAAGTTAGAGATTAAAGAGGGTTTGATGAGCATCCAGGAGAATCTGGGTGGGAAATGAGGAACAACCAGGGATCATATAGCACCGCAGACGCAGCTCCTCTGTGTATAAAAGTGTGTAATTGTGCGCATACATTGTGAAACAGTGTGATCCTTTGAAAAAAAAAAAAAAAAAANTAAAAAAAAAAAAAAATCTTAAGACAAGCTGATGCCTGCAGAATTTAATGAATACATGCAGAAGAAAATGCTTCATGTTCAGATAATGATCACCGGCGGATTCATTCACGCTACACTGGAATCAGATTCGTTTTTGTTGTACTCAGTCTTCCGTTTTTTGATTGTATCTCTCCGATTATTACAGTTTAAACTGGAAGCATATGTTCACGTATTTATCTTTTATATCCTAATAGCAAGACAAAGGAGAGACTGCTAGAAGGAAAAAGGAAAAATAAAGGAAACGGCTCGTTTTTTTTGGAACATTGATTCTGCTGCTGCTTCAAAGTTAGACTCTCAGTAAATTGATGATGCGGCACAGTGGTGTTTTAATGGGTTTGTACCTATAAAATACCAATTCTCTTCACGCCGACGTATCAATATGCTTAATTTCCATCCTTCGCAGGCAGAGTTTGTTAGCAAATCTTTAGCTCTGGTGTAATAATACAGTCTGGGTAGCGACACACACACACACACACACAAATCCTTTTCCCCTGGTTCATTTTCCTCATTCATTTCCAGTTAACCAATCAAACGTCCACCTGCAGTGTGAGAAAACAGTTATAAATTCACCTTATTTTCTGTCTAGTAAATGAATACTGAGGCCAGAGCCTGTTAATTCAGCAGCCGTTACAGAGGAAAATGGACGAGATTCCAGCAGGAAGCTCACTTATGATCACAACACGAATACAGTCAATAAAATAATAACCAGAGGGTAGAAAAACATTTTTTTTATCGCAAAAGACAAGCCAGGATATTTCTGCTAATGATAAACTAATGAACCTGCATTTCAAAATAAAGCAAATTATTAGTGAGTTGTTTTGTGGGGCTTTGAGAGAAAATGCAGCAAATATTCGTCAAACTCAGGATTAGAGTCTTTTTTTTTTTTTNTTTTTTTTTTTTTTGAACATATATGTATTAAATTTTTCATAGATCACATAGTTTACAACAACAACAACAACAAGATCAATACAAAGCATTGTGATCTCTCAAAAGGTCCCCAACACTACCCTAATCCACCCATTCATTTCACTATTACAGTATCACATCAACTCATTCATTAACAAATACATTTAAAAATAAATATACTGAACACATCATCGGAGCATACAAATAATAATAATAAAGAATAACATGTAGAAGTGGCTTTTCAATAGTACAGAACAGAAAGTAAATGAGAGGAGAAAAACAAAGCCATATTCCTCCCTATAATAAAAAAAAAAACACAAACTTAAATAGAGACAAATTTTATACCATATTTATTTTAATTTTTCTATATAAAGGCAAAAACTGGCCCCAAATTTTGTAGTATTCTCTAAGTTTGTGTTTAATAGAGTCTGTTTTTATGTCTTCTACTCGGCATGAGGCATCTTTTATAAAGCAGATTCCAGGTTTTTTCAGTCTCTGGAGAACACTTCCAGATTTGTTTTTCAGGATCGAGGTGTGTTCCAGTACAGATCTGAAAAAAGTTTCTCACCTGTCTGTTTAGTTCAGTTAGACTCAGGTTTATTCCTCCATTAGTGTGATTTGTTTTGGGGGGGAGGGGGGTCTGAACACAGCGATCACACCTGGATTTGAACCAAAAACCGTACTGAGACCGTTTTGAGGAGATGATCTCATTTTGGTTGCAGGGTTTGTTTTTGGTCTGAACATGATCCACACGACTTCATAACCAGCTACAGATCAATCTATTGATCTATTGATTGATTAGAAGCAGAGATGGCTAGGTGTCATGTTTGATATTAAGTCACTATAGTTTTGATTAGCTTTGAAAAGGTCCTAACACATCGATCTTAGCTAACACAGGTTAGCGTGTGCTTGTATGTTGTCATGTTGCTCCACCCTCCCATTCAGCGTGTGAAGGCAGCACATGTTCTTCACATCATGTGAAGCAACGTGGTTTTCCACACGTTGTCTCTACATCAGATTCAGCTTCTACTGTCATGGTTTTCTTCTTCATGGATCAAATGATGCTATGACTAGGAAATGATCCACATTCATCTTTGTTACTCTGATTTACTTTGANATGGATCAAATGATGCTATGACTAGGAAATGATCCACATTCATCTTTGTTACTCTGATTTACTTTGATAGAAACTACTTCCTGTTTGGATTTTCTTTCCGAACCAGTGAGCAGTGAGAGTGTTGTCACATGACTTCACTGCTATGTTTTGATTCTATATGATGTTTTCCTTTGTGAAACTGAGCTAAATCATGCACTCTATTTGACATTTTAACATTTTAATCTCTGATTCTGACCAGAGCAAACAGACTGAAAATGCTGCTGTTTAAACTCTGTCAGAGCGATACGCTGGTGGAACGATCATCATGGAATTATCCATCTCTGTAATGTTTACAGAATACTTCCAGTTATATTACCATCATTAACTGACAGTGAAAATAGCTCATAGAAAAGAGACAGGCAGAGAGAGAGAGAGAGAGAGAGAGAGAGAGAGAGAGGCATCTAATGAGGCATAGAAACTGTGATGGAGCGCAGACGTGAGGCGTGACCGTGAGGAAGGACACGCAGCGTTATGCCGTCCTCCATCTGCTGTCCGTCTCTCTGTTTGCAGCTGGTCACCTGGACGGCGTGTCCGGCCGTGCATGAAGGAGTCTCCATGCTCTGATTTTACATTCATCCTGCTAGCGGACTTTGGCGACACTGTTGAGGAGACGCGAGTGTTAGTACAGCGAGAGGATGCGTCAACGAGAACAAGACGGTGCTGAAACTAAACTTCAAACATTTCTGTTCAGTGAAATTATTATGATTACTTAAGCTTCTCCAAAACAATCTTCTACAGGATTATGATGGGGTGGGGCCACTCTGACCATTTTGTGATGCCAAATCAATCAATCAATCAGTCAATCAATCAATCAATCAGAGCTGTACTGTCAAACCATCCATATACAACTACACAGGCGGGATGAAATGGTGTTTCTCCAGGACCCCCTGGTGCTACATTTAACATAGTGCACGTAGACAGGAAGTGCTACATTTAACATAGTGCACGTAGACAGGAAGTGCTACATTTAACATAGTGCACGTAGACAGGAAGTGCAGTAACAAGACAAAGGGCATAGAGAGTAGTGCAAAGAACACGTTTACTGAAGTAAGAGTAAAAGTCTGTGCAAAGAGTTCATAATTCCATAAAGTTCCATAAAGCTGCGTTGTGTATTTTGGCATGGCAGCATTGTTGATAATAAAATCAAATTTCAGGTTCTGGCACAACTTCGCCTACTTGCAAGTTGAATCAATTTTTTGGGGGGAGAAGACTTCAGCAGCACTTTATCATCAGGGTTAAATCATTATAATAACCCTCATAGTAACATGATAACCCTGATGAAGGCCTCAAGCCAAACGGTTTGCTTTAATTAAAGATGTACTTAAGACAACAAGTGTTGCCGGAGTCTTTTCCTCAAACAAGTATTGGTACTGATGTGACTCTGGCATCAAATTTAGATGCTGTTGACATTGAAAATAAAATGTACTGTGTATGTTTATCCACCCAGCAAACTTGAGATTTCTGGAGGAACACCCTGAGGGACTGAGTCAGAGAAATGAACTCTGAGCAGAAACCTCTCTGAGTTTTTCCTTCTTTACTGGATTAAAAACAGAGACGAGCTTTTCTTCCACTAAGTCTGCAGTAAGAAAACAGTGCTGTGATTCTTCCTGTCCAGCCTACTTTACAAAAACAAAGAAAATCAGTGAGCAAATATCAGGCTTGGAATGCGGTGACTAAAATATGTTGCTGCTGTTTGTTCTGTTGTGCAGTTTTCTTAAAATGTACTTATAATGGCGTGTCTCATATTTCCCATCCTATAAAGCATTTCCTGTGAAACTGGGCGCTAAGGTGACGAACATGAGCATCAACAGAATATAATCTATTACAGGGTTCCCCAACTAGTTTTCCCCAAGCACCAAATTATGTCAAGCATACCAAGCCAAGGGTCACTACCCCCCCCCCCCCCCCCCCCCCNCACCCATCTGATGGTGATCCGGGGGTGGGGGTACTTCTGTTGTAGCATTTGCAGTATTTTATAATCATCATTTCTTAATAAAATGAGATATATGAATATCTACAGAAAGCTTAGATTCTCCCGAACAAAATGAGCCCAAGCATGACATTTTATGACCACACGATCCCGAGATAACTAAAGCACAAGATAGCCTCTGAGCTAAAACCTAGCTTCGTCACTTCTCAATGTTGTAACTTCCGAGGGCGGTCTAAATTTTAAAATCCCTCTCTGTGATTGGATAGTAGACTAGCAGAGGATTTGATTGATGGGTCAGTGGTCCTATCAACTTTTACGTAACCATGGCAACAGGCATGCATTCCCCATGCGTAATATGTGCATAATATTCCACTGACAGACCGGAGACCATGTGCTCGTCCCTATGTAGCGTTCACGATGTTTTATAATCATCATTTCTCAATAAAATGGAGATATATGAATATCTATTGAAAGCTTAGCTTCTCTTGAACAAAATGAGACCAAGCATGACATTTTATGACACGCAATCCTGAGATAAGTGCGACTAAAGTACAAGATTTTTTTTTNCCAAGCATGACATTTTATGACACGCAATCCTGAGATAAGTGCGACTAAAGTACAAGATTTTTTTTTTCTTTTTTGGAGAAGTCATCTGAGGGCCTGATAGATAGGACTCGCAGGCCGCATTTGGCCCACAGGCTGCCAGTTGCAGATCCCTGATCTATTAAATAACTGAATTAACATCATCATCATCACTGCATCACAGATGAGTCATCTCCTCTTTCTGAACAGGTAATAAAACATTTCTCTGATGTCTGTTCCTGTGTTTTCAGCAACACTTTCCTGATTTATATCAGCGCAGGTCACTTTTCTGCTGTGCTGACATATCTCAGACATCACCCTTTTGCTTCCCTTTGCTTTATTATAATACACAGAAGAAATAGACATTTCCAGGAACGCACAGAAAGCTCCGTTTTATTCTGTGTTATAAATTATTCACGACCTCTTTCCTCCAGCTTCCCTTCATGTTGATTTTAACAGACAGGTTTGCAGTAATCGCTCAGGTTTATTTGTAGAAGATTATCAGGTTTTTTTTATGAAAACATTTGCATGTCAGCGTGAGAGAAAGCGTCAATTTGCATGAATAGGCACTCTTAACATGCAGCATTGAAGTGTGTCTTTAGACTGTAGCACATGCTGAGGTGGCGTGTGTGTGCGCTGTTAGCTGACCACACAGAGAGAATATACAAGCTATAAACAAACTGTTTCATTACCTCCAGAAGCCTGAAGCAGAGTCCAGCGAGCCCTCTGGCATCTGGTTGGCAGTTTGTGTTGAAACTGTGTTGTCTTGACATAATGTCAAGCTTTTTTGATGGAGCGTTGATGCCGTGTGACACAAATTGTGGAAAAGTGCACGGAAAACAAGTTTAGGTTGAGTTGCTCCTTGTGGTCAAGAACACAGTTTAATCCAGAGGAGACGCTTAGCTTGGTGGCAGAAGTTCTCAAACACAAACTTATAAAAAGTAAATGAGTATTTCAGTAGGGTTGAGCCATATCATAGCATTCATGATGATATCTAACTTTTATATGTTAAAAGTTTGTCATATCACAATATTGATAATAATGCAGTGTGAGTATGTATTCATTAATTCACTTCATGCACAACAAAAAGAAGAAAACAAACATGCCTGGAAGTAGCATGTTGATGAATTAGTTCCTAATAAAGGAGCTACCTGTGTTTTTTTTGGAGATGATTTGGCTACAAGGCTAACTGGCTAAGAGCCAAAGGCAGAAAAACAACAAATTAGTTTCTCCGCCTGAAGCAGAAACACCAAGAAAGTCACCTGAGGAGGAGAGCCAATCAGATGATTTCAGATGCAAAACTTATAGGAGGTGATGCTGACTCAGTCAAGCATAGCTGGAGCATTAGCTTAGCTGTACTTCCTGTGACAGAAAAAGCTAACGAGTGAAATTAGCAAAGGTGCGACTTTTTGTCAGTGGTGACTTGTTGTGATGTATTAACAATGTTAATTTAGCCGCTATGTTAACTTCAGGTGAGTTGTGATGTATGAACAGTGTTAGCCTAGCCGCTACGCTAACTTCAGGTGAGTTGTTGTGATATATGAACAATGTTAGTTTAGCCACTATGCTAACTTCAGGTGAGTTGTTGTGATGTATGAACAGTGTTAGCCTAGCCGCTACGCTAACTTCAGGTGAGTTGTGATGTATGAACAGTGTTAGCCTAGCTGCTATTCTAACTTCAGCTGCATTCTTGGGTTGTGGTGGATTTGGACTTCAGAGTGTATTTAAGTTTAGCATTATAGAGGCTAATTAGCTCTGCCGGGAAAATATGCCCTGCTAAAGATCATCGGTCATTTTATTCACTGATGCTATTTATGTTTTATACATTACTAAAGACTAGCAGGTCAAGCTAAATTGAGTTATTGTTCACAAAATATTTCGTTATTTATACTTTTACTAAAGGGAAAAAAAATCTACTGTTTCTACTTTTATACATTCATTTTTACTCATGTTGATACAGTTTATAATACTGTTTACTTCTGCAATCACCATGACAACCCCATTCAGTGTCAGATTGTTCATATTGTCTTGAATATTGTTATTGCAAATGGTCTTGAGATATTGCAATATTGATTTAAGGCTGAAGCATCCAGCCCCACTGCCAAGTTTGTATGAAAAAATGCATCTGTTTGTTTAATGGACACGTAGCATTGTTATGCACCGTGAAATTGAATCAGTCTGGGTGGTGGATGCTGGTGGAGTGATTGTTTCTTTTGCCTCGTCGCACATGACAACATGGCAGAAAACCGGCAGAATGAAGACTCATGAGTAACACTTAAAAGATAAGATGGACTTTATGCATTCACAATGTGATAATTGTTCTGTCACAGCAACTGAAATGTGTGTGTCTGGCAGTGTGAGCATTAATTGCGCTGAATTTTGAACGGAAGCCATCAACATAATAGACAACAGAAGCATTACGCCTGTGATGTTTTAGACAATTAAATTAACAAAACTATTACAGCAAAATGACGGCGCAAATAAGCTCTCTTTTGTTTTTTACAGCAGAGCATATACTGATCATTTTCAGACAGTTTGTTCCAAAGTTTCAGCGTAGTATAAGTTTACTGGAATTATGTGGCCATCAGATCTGCCTCAGCCTGGATCACTTGCAATATTTTTTTACCACTTAAACAAACATGGTATCAGTTCAATTCTCCACTTTGGCTACAGACCAGCCGTCTTGCTGCAGGAGCGTGGAAATTCCTGCCAGAGTGGTATCAAAGTGAATTTTGCAGGAACAAATGCTTATCATGTTGATGGCCTGGCTGTCAAAACGCAGCTTGTGATATCAAAAGAATCTAAATTTCATTCTTTTCAAGGAAAATAATCTGTTCATCACTCTCCCATTACAAGGGATGCTTGATATTTGATGCAGATATCATATCTGCACAGATTTCAAAAGACATACAAGTTGGATTTGCAGTTGTGTACTGTATTTTATATTACATGTTATTATGGAGTGTGTCCGTTCTCATTCTACCTTGGTTTTTGTTTGTGCTCTTTATTTTGCTGTTCTGGGTTAGAAGATCAGTACATGCAGCCTTCTGTGGGAGTGGGACGGAGTGGAGAGTCTCGCCGCATGCTATTCACCTGTTCCCCTCAACCAGGACGTAACAGAGTCAAACAATAACTGAAGGTAAGAATAATCCTTCAGGGAATGGGTGTCAGGTCTGAATCCTGAGGACAACTTATTACTTTTTCAAACTCTAAAAACAATTTGGACTCAAAACTGGAGCTTTGTGAGCAAAAAGCATTTTGTATAAAGCATGGGCATGGTTCTGCATCAAAACATGATCATGCGGACACATGCACACTGTAAATTTTACCCTGCTTTCCACCTGTGAATACAAAAGCTTCAACGACTCTGACAAAAGAACATATTCAGTCTTTCAGTGCAAAAAGTTGCACTTACAATATAAACTCATCCTGGTAAATTCAACTTTCAGCTGGCAATTCTCGCCAAACCTCAAGAAAATCTATTTCAGGCGCATTATAAGTATATCTGCCAGACAGAAAATTGCCCAATTTTTGCTGAGGCATTCATGGTAAATGCAGTCATTGACTTGATAGGAACCCACGATTATTGTCAAGTGGAATTACTCCGCCTGGCTCCTGAATTCCAGCCATTAGGTCCCGCAGGCTGGACCGAACTGCCATTGGCACGAGACAAATGGTTAGATTCCATTTTCAGGCTGGGTAACGTCACTTTAATGGATATGTCCAATTTCTTCAAGGCTGGAATCCATTTGTTTGCAAGTTGAGTGAATTCAAGGCTTTTAAATCATAGACTCCCAGGCAGCGCTTCAGGCACTAACTCTGCTCATAATAACACATTAAAATTTCATTACGAGAAGCTAATTTCAAGTGGAGAAAATGTCTTTGAGAAGTTGGATGTTTTGGAATATTGAATGAAAACAAGCTGAGCATATTAAAACACCAGATGCTTTGCACACATACTCATTATGTGACTGAAATGTAGAATAAAAACAAAAAAAATCCCACCACTTTTACTTTAAATAAATATGAAAAGTGTCTTGCTTCAAAATTTCCCTTCAGAAACCTGTAGATGACCTCACAGTTTATGATAACATTCCTCTGAAATTGGATTGGGATTAAAAATTGCAGAAGTGAGATGAAATAGGACTAAATAAATAAATTGGGCCAAGTACTGGAGGTACAAGAGCAGGTCAAGGGTCAAATTGCTTCATTACCTTGGTGGAAGACTTCCTTTATTGGATCTAATTTGATTTGATACCCAGCCAGTCCCAAGCAACCATCCAGAACAACCATAGCAACCATTGAGAAACAACCTAATGGCCTAGCAGCTTATCCAACATAAAGAATCAAGCAACCATCCAGAACAACCATAGCAACCATCAAGCAACAACTTAATGTCCTAGCAGCTTACCCAAAATAAAGAAAGTATCAGGCAGCCATCCAGAACAACCATAGCAACCATCAAGCAACAACCTTAATGTCCTAGCAACTTACCCTAATCCCAAAGAAAGTATCAAGCAACCATCCAAAACAACCATAGCAACCATCGAGCAACAACCTAATGCCTTGCCCAACCTAATACCCTGCCACAACCTAATGCCCTGCCCTTACCCAACATAAAGTATCAAGTAACCATCCAAAACAACCATAGCAACCATCGAGCAACAACCTAATGGCCTAGCAACTTACCCAACATAAAGTATCAAACAGCTATCCAGAACAACCACAGCAACCACTGAGCAACAACTTAATGTCCTAGCAGCTTACCCAAAATAAAGAAAGTATCAGGCTGCCATCCAGAACAACCATAGCAACCATCAAGCAACAACCTTAATGTCCTAGCAGCTTACCCAGCATAAAGAATCAGGCAACCATCCAGAACAACCACAGCAACCATCAAACAACAACCTAATGCCTTGCCCAACCTAATACCCTGCCACAACCTAATGCCCTGCCTTTACCCAACTTAAAGTATCAAGCAACCATCCAGAACAACCATAGCAACCATTGAGCAACAACCTAATGGCCTAGCAACTTACCCAACATAAAGTATCAAGCAGCTATCCAGAACAACCACAGCAACCATTGAGCAACAACTTAATGTTCTAGCAACTTACCCAACATAAAGAAAGTATCGAGCAACACCCTAACAACCACATACCAAGCCACCTAGCATCACGCCTTCCAAAAACCAAATTTCAGGTGATAGGCAGCAAGCACAGGTAAATTTTTGTGATAAAATTTAGCATTTTTCTAGGTTAGTTGATGTTGTTTTTCACCCATAAAGTGTCAGCGTCGTGAAGCTGGAGCGTCCTTTCATCTCTCACCATCACACACTCCTCACGCTTCTCCTCAAGTCTGTCAACATCATAGAAATGAAACAAGATGGAGCATTTACAGAAATATTCCGGGGCGGTGCTTGAGAACAGAGAGTGAAGAGGAAAATGAATCTCGCTCGCTTCCGACTATAAAGAGCTCTTTAAGCCGGGCGCCGTATCCTCGTACTCTTCCCCGACCTCTTTCCAGGAGTCGTCCTCTTCAGCGGTGAGGAGTGTGAGCTTTGTGGTGGAGTGTGGCTCACCTGTGCACATTATTTTGATTGATTGTGATGTTGAGATTACTGCTCTGATTGGGATGACAGGTAGTTAGACACACGTGAATACACAGCGTACCTGCATTTCAGCTAAACAAAACAACATGCTGTGTGTATTCTGTTGGATTCTTACTGAAGAAGATGTAAATAGTAAAAAAAAAAGTGTATAGAATCAGATATTCTCAGATCTGTTTTTAGCCACTTGCATATGTAGAAATAAACCATAAATCAGATATCTGCCAGTATGACTGCGATCTAAATACGTTTAAAAAAGCAACAATTTTCTCCTTTATTCTTATACTAGTGCAGCGCCCATTCAAAACGGGCCGCACTTTATGGTGTGCACCACAGCCTGACATACTGGTAATTAGTTCTGCACGTCCTCGTGAGCTCGCTTTGTTTGCTGTATGGGGTTAGGTTAAGACCATGCCCCTGGATCGGAGCATATCCTGCTGTGCCTGGAGCGTATCCTGTCACACGGACTACTTTTTTACCAGCACAGCTCAATTTGAGAACCGCTCATCCAAACAAGTTCAACGTGACGCTGCATGTCCTTGGGTCCTGACCAATAAACCTGCTGAATATCAGCTTCATACATTGCTGCGTTCTAGAGATGTTGGTGCCACAGACGTAGGGACGGATGGACAGACGGAGGGACGGACAGAGATTTCTGGCTTTACAGATAGATGAATGACTTAAACCAGTCATCCTCAAATCAGGACTCCATTCCAGATCCAGACCAAATCACAACTGTCCCCAGACTCTGAGCAAATTTTCCTGTTGATATGGCCATCCATCCATCCATCCATCCATCCATTTTCTATACCCATTTGTCCTGTTAAGGGTCACGGTGGGTGGAGCCTATCCCAGCAGTCATTGGGCAAGCCAGTCTATGGCAGGGCTGACAGAGACAGACAAACTCATTCACACCTACGGTCAGTTTAGAGTTTCCAATTCACCTGACCTGCATGTCTTTGGAGGTGAGAGGAAGCCAGATGGAACCCATGCAGCCACAGGGAGAACACGCAAACTCCACACAAAAATCCACACTTTTGATATATATTATTTGTATGATCTGTGAGACATCGCTGAGATGCAGCGAGTCAGAATTCTCTGCTTTCTCCGCTGCAGAGAAAGCGAAACTGAATGTCTGATTGCTCCACTGTCGGCTGTGCGTATCCACCCCCCACGCTCAACACCTTAGTAAAACTTATGATTCCAATCCGACCCTGTTCTGACTGACTTTAAGAAACGGACCTTTGTCTTATTGAAAATTTTCTTTGTGGACATTTAAGATTTATATTTGAGTACCCCGACGTAAACAATCAATACGACGATCACTCTCTTTAAACAGAAATGGAGGACATATTATATATATCAGACATGCTGATGTGTGTTTATGCTAAACATGTGTGTTAGTGTGTGATAACAGGCTCCATTACTTGCCACCACAGTCTAACTCCACCCACTTCCACACTGATCACTCAACAGAAGGTCTAATCCCTTCAGGAGAGTTTTGGCGACAAACGCTCGCACAAGTCGAATGTTTCTTTCTACATTTGAAAGTTGCTAATCGACTGGTCGCTGTCAAAGTTTCAATCCTGAGTCCTCGCTTGCATCCAGACTTCCTGTGACCTGATGTAGCAGCGATCGTTGCTGCACACACCCGACGTGTTCTCTAATCCTTCTCCAATGTAAAACACCATGAAGTCTTTGTGGACCTTCACAGATACTTCAGAAACCAACAACTGTATGAATGTTATTTTTTATTTTTTACGTTGCAGCATTTTCTTTACATCCATTTTGGAAATTTGGGGTGTTTCAGTTGAAAACCAAGTCAACAGGTATCAGATATACGACACTAAAAAAGATGTAAATAGACTGTCCAAAAAAAAAAAAAGAAATTAGAAATGGGTAAAAACTTGGAATTGGGTGTGAAGACCTGCTGCAGACAAACCGTTTTACGTCTTATCTCATCCTGTGAAACTTCTGATGTCTGAGTCTGATTTTTTTTTTTTTTTTTANTTTTTTTTTTTTTTTTTAAGCATGCCTCTTTAAACGGTGACGCATGTTAAGGGATTTGACCTGAATACGTCCACGCAGGTTCCCGGCGACCCAAGCCTCCTGCTGTGACATTGCTCCACTGGTGATTTTCTGTTAGCAGGTGACGGCGTGGCGGTTTGCAGTGGCGGAGCCTGTGGAGACGCAGGTTAGCGGTAATTATTCAGCTGAAAGGTTATGAGCAGAGCTCATGTGACTCTGTGGACCGAGCCAATCAGCACGTTTGCCGCCATGGAAATTAGTCACGGTGGCAGCGAGCGTCTCCCCGGAGAGAGAGAGAGAGAGAGAAAGAGAGAGAGAGAGAGAGTGAGAGACAGAGGGAGAAGAGAGTCAGTGTGTGTGTGTGTGTGTGAGAGAGACAGACAATGATAGAGAGTGAGCAAGATATGGACAGAAAGAGAGAGAGATTGAATGACAGAGTGACAGAGAGAGAAGAGAGAGTGAGAGAAATAGTGACAAAGAAAGTGAGAGAGAAACACAGTGATAGGCAGAGAAAGAGAGAGAGAAAAAGAGTGACAGAGAAAGAGTGAGACAGAAATTGAAAGAGTGACAGAGAAAGACACAGAGGCAGAGAAAGATTGAGAGGTAAAGAAAGAGTGAGAGGCAGAGAGAGAGATAAAGAGATCGACAGAAAGGGTGAGGGCAGAGAAAGTGACAGTGTGAGAGGCAGAGAAAGAGAGAGAAAGAGTAACAGAGTGAGACAGAGGGAGAAGAGAGAGTCTGTGTGTGTGTGAGAGAGAGAGAGAGACAGTGATAGAGTGAGCAAGATAGTGACAGAAAGACTTAGAAAGATTGAATGACAGTGACAGAGAAAAAAGAGAGAGAAATAGTGACAAAGGAAGTGAGAGAGAGTGATAGGCAGAGAAAGAGAGAGAACGAGTGACAGAGAAAGAGTGAGACAGAAAGATTGACAGTGACAGAGAAAGAGACTGAGATAGAGAAAGACTGACAGAAAGGGTGGCAGAAAAAGAGAGAGAGAGAGAGCTGCATTGGTGTGTAGGGATTACATATAGGTGTTGGCTGTATGGAGACTCAGCAGCCTGGCTTCCTATGATAACGTATCTCCTCTCTGTATATTTGGCTAATTCCTCTATTAGGCTACTTCACTCACATGCTAATAAGCCGCTCTTCATCCTGTTCTGAATATCTTCTACATCCTCAAATTCAGCTTTAAGTGAAAGATTACAGAAAACTTTTTTATTTTTTCCTTCCTGTTTCAGTCACGGCAGTTTTCCAATTTCCATCTTATCTCACATCATCAACAGAAATGGCTGCACCTTCTGCTGATAACATCGCGTTGTGGAAATGAAATGTCGGTTAAAGTGCTCAGCAGCAAAACGCCGTTCTGGGCGAAAATGCAGAGTCGTACCTTCAGACATCATAAACGCGTAATGAACTGAAGCACTGTCACTACTTTTGCCGAGTGTGTGACGCGTACAGGAATTTATCATGGTTATGTGAGCGTAAAGAAGCTGCTGACCAGCATGAACGCTGCAGACGCTGCATTCTTAACGTCGCAATTAGTACACAAGCAAAATGCGTCGTCCCTCATAAATGATGCACATGCGGTGAGATGATGCATCGCTCCTCCAAAGTTTCATCAGAGTATTGTGACTAAACTCAACATCCCCTCAGGCTTCATCATGTTTGTGCAGCGTCGCCGTGACAACGCTGCTTTTAATTTGCAGTTTCTCGTTAGACAGAGAACATTTTATTACAAGATGTCATTTTAACAAAATATATTTTCTTTCCTTGTTATAGGAAAAAAATATGAGTTATTTTTTCCTGATGTTGGCAGTTCTGCTGTAGTTAACAGAAACAGAAAAAAAGAGCTTGTTCACATTAAAGGACCATACCGGCTATTTTGCATGTTTGAACCTAATATATTCAATTTTCATACATGTTACATTACTGACAATCATTTCCCAAAGCATACTACTGGAACAGTGAATTAAAAATGTTTTTCCTACCTTCCAGACCTCCATTGGTTTCAGTTCATTCTGCTATTAAAATCAACTTGTTGATACTGTAAACGTTCTTGGGATAGGTAATCCATCATCACCAACAAGACGTGTATTCAGGTTTTTTTAGAAGTTATGTAATTTTAGTGTTTAAGCTCAATAAAAAGCGTGGAGTGAATGTATGCCTCCACTGGGGAATATAGTCCCAAAAGAAGACCTGCGTTTATGGAAAAATTTAAAGGACCGTGACTTCATAAGGCTGTGTAAATATTAGCAGGAGAAACATGGATTTTTAAGGTGGGTGTATCACTGGAATATTTGATTTTGAAAGATTAAGAGATTTAGCAAAATATCAGGAAAGCTGAAATACGGTTTTATCCTTTGGGAAATGATTGTCAATCAACATAACATGTATGAAAATTGAATATATTAGGCTCAAACATGCAAAATGGGAAGTATGGTCCTTTAATAAATTTAGTTTGCATTAAAACAGTATGTTATTTAATTTATTGTAAATAGAGCATCACCAAAATATTGCTGGGAATGATAGTAGCTGTAAATGTTGTTAAAAATATCATCAGATATAATGTGTTGGTGTGAGCATTAGAAAAATATGGAATAAAAGATATTGCAGCACATAAATAATTGTCCAAAATGATGACGGTTTCATGAGTCCAATGTGACGTCTTCAAATGATGTGTTTTCTTAAAAAAAAAAAAAAAAAAAAAATTCTAATGATACAAAACAAACAAACAAAAAAAAGAGCCACAAATCATCAAATTTGAAAAGCTGCAACCAGGAAACGTTTGAAACTTTTATTGGATGAATTTAGGTGATTTATGACAGTGATTTATCAGTTATTATCGTTGCTGTTGGTTCGTTTTCAGTCGATGGGGAAATTGATAATTCATTTCAGCATCAAACAGTCATTCTGAGGCACTGTTTCTTTGTGAGGGGAAAACAGGCTGATGTATGATGGCGGCTGTAAATCAGGATAAGTAACACCCAGCCGCTCTCCGTTCGAGCTTTTTCAGTGAGTGCCTCTGGTCCTGCAGCACCAAATCAAAAAGCCTGACAAGGACGAGCTGCCAGAAGACTCTGCGTGATTTGCAGCCATGGTGTTTCCCTCTGGCACGAAATGCAGATCACCAGCATGACAGAGATTAAGCTGCAGTGCTTCTTTAGATTACACTAATTAAAGTGTCAAAGCTCAGAGACGCAGTATTTCAGCTGCAGAAACACGCAACTCATCAGTGCCGCATTATGAGTTTTTGCTTTAAACATCTGGAACAAAGCGGCTTCCATTAAAACAACACGAGCGTGTGTTTTCTTTAAACACAACAAGAACCACTGAAGAAAAACCATCAAGAACAAAGCTGGAATAATAATAATAATAAGTACTTTATTTGTATAGCACCTTTCATAGACAACAGGTCACAAGTGCTTCACATGCAATAATATAAAACAATAAAAAACAATTCATAAAATCAAGAAACTGTAAAAATCAATAAATAAAAGATTTCAACTAAGAGCAATTAAACCATAAAAAGAAAGTGACGACCTAAGAAAGAGCAGAAGTCAACATTTCTCTAAATGTATCTATTTATAAATATATAGTTATATATAATTAGACATATAGAAATTTATATATGTATTTATTTATCATAAAGCCAGAAATTTCTGTCCATCGCTCACTCTCTGTCACTCTTTCACACACTCTTTTCTCTCTCTCTCTCTCTTTCTCTACTCTAACTATAAAGAAATCTCTGTCTGTGGCACCAACGTCTCTAGAACCCGTCATGTATGAAGCTGAAATTCGGCAGGTTTATTGCTCAGGACGTGCAGAGTCACGTGAAGTTGTTTGGATGAACGGTTCTCAAATTGAGCTGTGCTGGTAAAAAGTAGTCCGTGTGGCAGGATACGCTCCGGGTGTGGCAGCACATGCTCCGCTCCGTGGTCCGAAGCTGCGGCGCTCACCATAAAGTCCGGCCCGGTCTGAACACGTTTTCAACGGGCGCTGCAGTAGTTATTTTAACAACGGATAGATTGGAAGTAACTAAAAGTACATTTGCTTAAAAAATTAGGATCTTCTCATTTTTGGGAAATCTCCATGTATTTGTTTCCTCTTCTACATGTCAGACAGAAATTTTGGAGGTAATTCATACAACATAAAACGTGTTGATAAGGGCACATAGTTTCACACAGCCATGTTCTCTCATGAGGGCGGCATAGTCGCTTCACAGCAAGGAGGTCCCGGGTTCGAGTCCAACCTGGTCTTTCTGTGTGGAGTTAGCGTGTTCTCCCCGTGTCTGTGTGGACTTCCTCCAACCTCCAAAACATGCAGGTCAGGTGGAAACTCTAAATTGAGCGTAGGTGTGAATGTGTTTGTCTCTATGTGTCAGCCTGTCATAGACTGGCCACCTGTCCAGGTGAACCCCGCCTCTCGTCCAGTGACCCCTGGGATAGGCTCCAGCCCCCCATGACCCTTAATCATCATCATCAAACTTTATTTATATAGCACCTTTCATACAAATAAATGCAACCCAAAGTGCTTCACAGGTGATTGACAAATAAATACAAAATATTGATAACAGTTAATTAAAATATAATTTTAATAATTTAAGATCAAATAAGTTAAATAAAATTAAAATATAAAATCATAAAACACTACATGAAAGCCAAGCTGAACAGATTGGTTTTAAGTTTAAAAACATCAATATTTTCAGCTTCTCAGATCCTCAGGAAGGCTGTTAGCATAACGGCTAAAAGCTGCATCACCAAAAGTTTTAGGTTTTTTTTAATAGGACAAACAGGTGTAGAAAATGGATGGATGGATGTTTCCTCATTCATAAATTCTTTTACTGGCCACTTTTAACATTTGTGTTGAAAGAGGATTTAACAGTAGAGACTCGTTTCAGTCTTGCGTTATGAAATCTTCATCAAACTGGTGTCGATCACAAACATAAAGGTCACAAGTTAGATTCCAGTAAAGGCCGCCGCGCCGCGTTACTCATAATTAACCACGTGTTGTCTTGAAGCGAACAGACAGCAGCATAACCGGATTATATCACGGTGTTCCTCAGAAGCCTCGCTGCCTGGGGAAGATGCCAGCGGAGCCCAGCAGCAACATCTGGCTCACATCTGCTTCTGGACCACTTCTCCATTATTAAGCAAAATGTCAGTCAACCAGCTGCAACCACAGCTGGTGGGTCAAACGCTCGGGATTGGCTGGGTTGCTGCCCGCTCACCGTGACACAGTTGGCAGCATGTGTGTGCGTGTGTGTGTGTGTGTGTGTGTGTGTGTGTGTGTTCAAGTCTGTGTTTGGGCTAAAAAAAAGAAAGTAGACATACAACAAAGAAAACAAAACATTAATATACAGTGCATGTGTGTATATGTGCAGGTGTATGTGTGTGTGCATCTCCCTCATGTGGACATACAGTCTACACACCAGTGCACATACACATGCATGTTTCTGTTTTTCCCTTATGTTTATGGGCCCCGTCGCTGCATGTTCATATAGATATAAGTTCCTCATTCATGAGCGGGAGAGGAAATGTGGAGAGGAGGAGCGCTGAGGGAGTTGGACGGTTAAGAGACTCAGAGATGAGAGGGATGAAGGGAGACGAGGGGGAGACGTGGAGAGAGATCAGAGGCGAAGAAGAAGAGTGAGGCAGGAAGTGAAGTCAAACAGGGTTTATTAGCAGACGTTCTGTGGATTCCATCGGAACTTCTGGCTTTCCTTGAAGCAGCGACTGATGTGGGATCATCAAACACGCCATTGAAAAAGTTACTTCCTGTGACTCCTAGAAGACATAGTAATCCATAAAACACAGTGCCAGATTTTAACGTGTTGATGAGGGTAAATATCGTCACGCAACCCTGATTCCTCGTTCGTTAGCTTAGCATTTACCTTGAAAATGTTAATGTTAATTTCTTATAAAGCAATAAAAAGTCGTGCTCAATTTTATGCAGAATATATAATATAAAAACAATTAGAAACATTTAAAGCTCAGTTTATTTTCCTGAACAAACAACTCTTTTTCTTTTTCTTACTTTAGCATAATCAAATGGGATTTTACACTAATTAACATTGCAGCTAGCGGACTTTTAAATTACTAATGTTTTTAGCATAAGTCAGTGGAGTTGAACATAGTGAAAATTAGCATCGCAGCTAGCAGACATTTTGTGACTGATGAAATAAAAGTATTTTGGGTTCATGATGAGACTGTGGCAGACATAATGGGAAACGCCGGCAAAACGCCGCTCACCGTGATTCTTTCAGCGCGTGCCGCAGTCTTCCTGCCGCCGCGATGTCACGTGATCTGCCGCTGCTGTGCTAACTGTGCTAACATTCTCTATGCTTTGCTGATTCTGTCCACTTTCTCTGGTGTTCCAGCACAACGTTACACAGAGTCAAAACTATTTCCTACTTTCATGTAAAACATGTAGAAATAGTTTCTCAGGTCTTTAGCTGTTATTTTTGTTGGTAATGAGATGATGTCATCATCAACAATCAGCATCATCTTCATACGTGATACGCTGACAGGCCAGGGAAAAGTTTGCTGACATGGTTGGATTGGGCCATTTTCCCCGGTAACAGCGCAGTGATTAGTCAAAATTACAAACCTGCTTTTGATTGGACCCTTTTATATGCTGAAAGTGCAGGGATTGGTCAAAATTGTGAGCTCTCGCATAATATGCGCTGATTGGCAGATTTTGCATTGAATTATGTGATTGCAGAATTGCGGAATCCTGGAGGGACCTGTTCAGTGGTACATTTTGGAAATTGGCTGGCAGTAATGTAATGTGTATGCGGGTTGTATATATTGGACACAAACATGTAAAACCTCTGGTATGGTCCTTTAAGAAAACATTTTTTAGTTTGATGCAAAAGAAAAGGGCAGATAGATCATCAATTAAAATGAAACGTTTCATTGCATTGGATTATGGCATTGTTTTTTTTCAGTGTAATGCATTCTAACAGGCCAGTTTGAAATTGAATTATGAGTTTATGAGTGTTTGTGAAGTCTTTGATCAATTGTTGTTGAAATGAAAATGTAAACAGGTGATGTGACTGATGTGCACTTTTTAGACACCGCAGACTGTCACCATCGACGACTGCAGCCCTGACAGCTTCTTCAGCGCAGCCAACAGCTTAAGCACAGACAATTTCACACATGAAAGATTTACGCCTCAGCAATGGGAAATCCATCCATCTGAGAGCTTTGAAGTGTAAAAGAGTAAAAAAACACAGAGCCTGTCAGCCTCTGAGGTACACGTGTATGAGTGGGAATACAGACTGCAGCAGCCTGGGAGGAACGGAGGTGAAATGAATGAGAATACAGCTTCAGCAAACCTCCCAAAGCAGAGAATAAATCCAAATCATTCAGCCCTTTAAGGTGCAGAAATAGAGACAAAACAGATGAGACCTGAAAGAAACTTCTCCCAGGCCTGAAAAATATCAACCTTCATGCTACTGCTATCACAAATTATCTCATGAAGCCCTTAAAGGACCATACCGGTGATTTAGCATCTTTTATCCCACATGTCACGCTACTGACAGCTATTTCCCAAAACATAAAATCATGTTTTCGTTTTTACGTTACTTTGCCAAATCCCCATATCTTTCAAAATCAAATGTTCAGGTGATAAAATTAAATGCTTCGCCTGCTAACACTGAGAGTGTAGTGATTGCGTGAGGAAGAGGAGAGCCAATCAGCTGATTTGTGATGCAAAACCAACAGGAAGTGATGCTGACTCAGTCAAGCATAGCTGCAGCGTTAGCTAGCTGTACTTCCTGTCACAGAACAAGCTAACGGTGGAGTGAAATTAGCGAAGCGATGACTTTATGTCAGTGGTGACTTGTTCTTGTTGCGATGTATGATTAGTGTTAGCTTAGCCGCTACGCTAACTTCTGCTGAGTTCTTGGTTTGTGGTGGATTTGGACTTCAGAGCGTATTTAAGTTTAGCATCACAGAAGCTATTTAGCATCATAACCTGCCAAAGATCAGCTGTTAATGACATCATCAGTCATTTTATTTGTGTTTTCTACACGATTGAAGACGAGCACCTAAAGCTAATATGAGTTATCGTTTAGAAGCTAAAATATTACAGGATTTAGTTATTTCTACTTTTACTGAAGAGAAAAACTCTACTGTTTCTACTTTTACACTGNACAGGATTTAGTTATTTCTACTTTTACTGAAGAGAAAAACTCTACTGTTTCTACTTTTACACTGATTAATTTTTACTCATGTTATAGATTATAATATTCTGCAAACATAATACAAAATTGTTCAGTGTTACATTGTTCATATCAGAATATCATCACAAAAATACCTTCAATTATCATGATATTATAACTTTTTTTAACATTTTGTCATCAAGTATCCAACTAGAAATATGAGCTCTTCTGTGGATATGAGCAGAGGACAGGTGAGATAACTTACCTGTAGCTGGGGAAGTTTGCAGACAGATGGAGGCGTGTTTCTGCCGGCCGTCATGGTTTTTGCTTTCTCAGTGTTTTGTATGTCGTCAGCTGTGTTTGGTGCCACAGACGTGTCGTTTCTGCTTCGTTTATCGGAGTTCCTCTGAATTTAACTGGAGATCAGCTTCAGATGGATTCTGCAGCATGAATGTTTCATGTGCAAAGAGAGGTCAACCGAGCGTGAAATATACATCAGTGTGTGTGTGTGNAGCATGAATGTTTCATGTGCAAAGAGAGGTCAACCGAGCGTGAAATATACATCAGTGTGTGTGTGTGAGTTCATCAGGGAGGTTTCTGTAAGTGTGTTTATGTATGATGAACATTTATGACCCTGTGTTAAAGGAGCATACCAGCGATTTTGCTTGCTGAGTCCAGTAAATACGACCCTCATACACATTAGCGAATGAACTCAGGGTGTAAATCTTCGTCTCCATGGAGATCCCATTATTTAGGACATTAATTGATGCATTGTAAAATCTTTAATTTTCACCACGATTTGATTTGATTTCATTATTTTGATACTGAATACTCTGAGAGTCTGGCGGACTCTCCGTCATACAACAATTACACAGAGTTTGATGTACATAATTATATTAGAAATAATAGATTATAATCGATTTTAACGTGTCGGATCAATGCGGTTGAATTGCTACCTTAAAAATCGATGCATCTTTACACCCCTAGAATGAACCCATGTTTAAACAGAACTGTTACGAACAAAAGCTTAGCCTTCCTGTTTTAGCCTTTCTTATTAGCCTTTCTGAAGGTCACTAAAGTTTTTAGAGAGCTTTTTATTATTAATCAAAACCTTTTTATTCAGAAGAATGTTTGAATGAAACTCACAGCGTAACCTCCACTCTGTCGATTAGCGTGTTTTACTTGCACACTGAGGCAACTTGTGTCTAAATCGATCACGGCGGACAAGTACAGTTGTCTTCATGCTTAATACAGCGAGACAGTGAGAGGCCTGACTCAGTAAAACCACAACTCAATTATTCTGAGAGCTTTCCCGTCTCCTTAGAGAGAGAAGACGACATTGAGCAATAGATATGGATTCGTCCTCTGCATTACGGCTCAGTCAGGATAATGAATAGCCTGTAGAATAATTCATACTGAGGCACAGGTCAAAAACATAAGCTAATATGTTTTTTCTGAGAATGATAAATAAGAATCCTCAGCGCAGCGGAGAAGATTTAGTCTTAATGATTGAAACATGAGGTGAAATGTTAAAGCTGCTGTATCAGCAGAGTAAAACCTTCCGTCTTTTTGGTTGGACATTTAATCATGAGGACATTTTTGGATTCAATTTAATATTTATTTCTCTATATGTGCTTTCATGTTTTGTGGAATCCTGATACGATTTGTAATAATTGCTTGCGAAAGTGGAAACACATTAGTCTGAGCTAACACGTGTTCAGGTTAGCATGTGCTTGTATGTTGTTAGCGTGTTGCTCCTTTCTCCTGTTCAGCGTGTGAAGGCAGCACATCTTCACATCATGTGAAGCAGCATGTGGTTTTTCACACATTGTCTCTACATCAGATTCAGCTTCTGCTGTCATAGTTTTCTTCTTCATGGATCATATGATGCTATGACTAGGAAAGGATCCACATTCATCTTTGTTACTCTGATTTACTTTGACACCACAGAAACCACTTCCTGTTTGGATTTTCTTTCTGACCAATGAGCAGAGAGAGTGTTGTCACATGACTTTTGCTTATGCAGTTTTGATTGGATTGGATGTTTTCTTGGGTGAAACTTAACCAAAGAGGTCTGAAAGTGCAGAAAATTTTTCCTGGCTACAGTAAATATTTAATATTTAACAGCAACTTTCACAATTTTATTATCAAAAATGATTAAAAAATTAAAAAAAAAAGGTTTATTTCATACTGTATGTTTCCAGTGGTGAGAGATTCATATTCCATCTTTGTTCATGTTATTTAGTTTTCCTGATGTAGTAAACTACTTCCTGTTTNAGAGATTCATATTCCATCTTTGTTCATGTTATTTAGTTTTCCTGATGTAGTAAACTACTTCCTGTTTTGATTTTCTTTCTCCCGCCCTCAGACATTTCTGACCAATGAGCAGACAGAATGTTGTCACATGACTTTAGCTAATATATTTTGTTTTGATTGTGACTATTTAGCCTCTGATTTGGATCAGAGGAAATAGACTCCAGGTCTGAAAATTCTGTACATAAAGTGATTACTTTCCCCAGTTGGAAGTTTCTTCTTTGTGCATTAAGACACTCAGGTGTAACTCACCTGTAGGTTTTATCAGGCACAGCATACTCAAAACGCTTCACGTCAGAATAGAAATTGAATGTTGGTGCATGTTTTTTTTTTTTTTTTNTTTTTTTTTTTTTTTTTCGAAATGGTTTCAGGCTGGAGACATCCTGAATAGAGTAGAACTAATCAGCCTATCTGCACTGCTGTGGGTTTTTACTGGCGTGACAAACTCTGTGGTGCCAAACCGCAGAATGTTCCAGCAGCTCAGAGAGCAGAGAGGAATGAAATAAACCGGCTGAGCAGAGGACAGAGAGAGAGCAGCTTATATGAGCCGCTGTAGATGGATGCTGCTGAGTTCCTGCAGGCAGAAACCTCAGCACAGCAACATGTCACTCACAAGCCTGCTGCTCTGGAGACAAACAAACATTTATTTATTTTATTTGTTATCAGTTTTTACATCATTTTATATCAGTTTCTTTAGATTCATCATCAAAAATCAGTCAGAAAAAAACAATCAAAATCAGATTTCTGACTGGCGAAGCCATTTGGATGAATGGTGAAATGTTTCAGAATTAAAAACTTGAATCCAGTTGATTCAGTTTTAATAGAGTATATCTGCCCGAGAATCTTCATCAAATACCTCGTTTACTTTGCCATAACAGGGCAATGGCCCAGGCCTGGACCAGGAGGGTTTCATGTCAGGATCAGATCCAAAGGGTCATGAGGATGCAGAAACATGCTGGTTGCAGAAATATGGTTCCTGTGCAGGCTGATCCTCAGCATGAAGACCAGTGTATGTCGTGAAAAAGTCGTGTCTATGTGAAGCTTCAAACTCGTTAGAAGCACCAGAAGGCTGCTGGCAACGAGCAGGTGTGGTAACCAATCAGAGGTGAGCTTTGACCTTTATTTGTTGTAAATACAGCTAATTCGCACAGCAGGAAAAGGGAAGTTCTGGTGTGCTGGTTTCACTTGTTGCAGGTATATTAGTCTCAGTTTGCTCAGCATCCTCTCCTTTCATCAAATAATCCCCCTTCTCCACAATACGAGTCGCCTGCTAATGGAATTAGCATTTCTTCTCACCATCAGAGCTTCATTTTAATGGAAATTGCTGACACTCATTGTTAATTTTCATCTATTGACCTGAGAGGGACGGACAGAGACGGTCTGAAGCCGTCAGAGAAAGAGATCAGCGGCAAACAAACTGAAAGGTGGAAATATATTGTGCTTCATATAAACATCCTGCTCCTCAACCGCTACACCTCCATATTCATGCAGTCAAATGAAGACAGAAAAAAAAGGCTTGAGGCTTTAAATGAGGCTCCTTTCACTCATCCTTTATCGTTCCTGATCTGTTCAGGTCTTTGGTTTGAATCCAGAACAGCTGCAGTAACGTAGCAGACACTCGTTTGTTTTTATGTTCATTCTAAAATGATTTAAACAAAGTATATTTATGTCTGTTTCAGAGAGAGAGAGAGAGAGAGAGAGAGAGAGAGAGAGAGAGAGAGAGAGAGGAACAAAGTCAGAGACTGAGTGACAGAGGAGAGAGAGAAAGAAAAAGAAAGTGATGGAAAAATAGAGTGACAGAGATAGTGAGAGAATATATGTATATATACAGTATATATTATATATATATGAGCAATGGAGAGTGTGGAAAAGAGGTGAAGAAACGTGTGCAAGCAGGTTGGAATGGGTGGAGAAAAGTGTCAGGTGTGATGTGTGACAAAAGAGTCTCGGCAAGAATGAAAGGAAAGGTGTACAAAACGGTGGTGAGACCAGCGATGTTGTATGGCTTAGAGACAGTGGCACTGAGGAAAAGACAGGAGGCAGAGCTAGAGGTAGCAGAGACTAAAATGCTGAGGTTCTCTTTGGGAGTGACGAGGATGGATAGGATCAGGAACGAGTACATCAGAGGGACAGCGCATGTTAGATGTTTTGGAGATAAAGTCAGAGAGGCCAGACTGAGATGGTTTGGACATGTACAGAGGAGGGATAGTGAACATATCGGTAGAAGGATGCTGAGGTTGGAACTGCCAGGCAGGAGGCCTAGAGGAAGACCAAAGAGGAGATTTATGGATGTAGTGAAAGAGGACATGAAGTTAGTTGGTGTGAGAGAAGAGGAGGCAGAGGATAGGGTTAGATGGAGGCAGATGATTCGCTGTGGTGACCCCTGAAGGGAAAGCCGAAAGGAAAAGAAGAAGAAGATACAGTATATATTATAATGTAAAAATAATATATATTTGTTTCTATGTGTGAGAGAGACAGAAAAAGAGAGAAAGTGATAGAGTGACAGAGAAATAGTGAGAGAAATATTTCTGTTATAATATAAATATATGTCTGTTACTACATGAGAGAGAGAGAAAGTGATAAAGAATGACAGAGTGAGGTGAGATTATATATATATATGTCTTTCTGAGAGAGAGAGAGAGAGAGAGAGAGAGACAGAGAGACTGAGTGACAGAGGAGAGAGAAAAAGAAAGTGATCGAAAGATAAAGAGAATGATAGTGAGAGAATATATATATATTATAATGTAAAAACAATATATGTATTTGTTTCTATGAGAGAGAGACAGAAGAAGAGAAAGTGATAAAGAGAAAGTGACAGTGAGAATATATAATAATATAAATATAATATGTATTTGTTACTACGTGAGAGAGAGGGAAAGTGATGAGGAGTGACAGAGTGAGGTGAGATAATATATAGATATATAAAATATACTGTATATTTGTCTATTTCTGAGAGAGAGAGAGAGAGAGAGAGAGAGAGAGAGCTGCTGAGGTTATTCAGCAGTACAGCAGCACAGTAATATGTCAGGACACAAATAAAATGAATTTTGCTGCTATACTGTGTCTCATTCGTTTCTCCGTTCTGCCAATGTCAATCAGAATGAAAATGAAAATCTTTGCAGCTGAAATTGGATTTGCGCTGATGAAGGTCATTTCATCTGTAGGAGGAGCAGTGTAATAGAAGAAATGAGGATTGATTCTGATTGTTCTGCACTTCATTTTTTGCTTTAGTTTCTTATCTTTCTGCTCTGGCTGATGATACATATTGTTTTTCCCTGAACTCACAGGATGCTGTCTGCTTTCAGACTGACATATATATACATACCTCTTTTCTGTTATTTTTACATGGAAGGAAATAGTTTAACTCATAATTTTTGGGCGTTTTCATTCGGTTTATTTGGGTCTGAGCATGCAGACCAAAATAACCACACCCAGACCTTTTTGAGGAGTTGGACTTGGTACAATTCCAAATGACCTCTGAAGCAGTTTGTTTGTGAACATGATCAGCAATAGTCCCTAAACATCTATCAGGCAATATATTGATCTATTGATTGATCTGGAATCAGTTAATGCCAAACTACAACTGTGATAAAGCTTGTTTTGTGTCCAATGTAAAATAAACTTTAACGCACTTAAAGTACATCTTTGATTAGTAAAGCAAATGGATGCTGTTAAAGGACCATACTGGCTATTTGGTATGTTTGAGCCTAATATATTCAATTTTCATACATGTAACGTTACTGACAATCATTTCCCAAAGCATACTACTGGAACGGTGAATTAAAAATGTTTTTCCTACCTTCCAGACCTCCATTGGTTTCAGTTCATTCTGCTATTAAAATCAACTTGTTGATACTGTAAACGTTCTTGGGATAGGTAATCCATCATCACCAACAAGACGTGTATTCAGGTTTTTTTAGAAGTTATGTAATTTTAGTGTTTAAGCTCAATAAAAAGCGTGGAGTGAATGTATGCCTCCACCGGGGAATATAGTCCCAAAAGAAGACCTGCGTTTATGGAAAAATTTAAAGGACCGTGACTTCATAAGGCTGTGTAACTATTAGCAGGAGAAACATGGATTTTTAAGGTGGGTGTATCACTTGAATATTTGATTTTGAAAGATTAAGAGATTTAGCAAAATATCAGGAAAGCTGAAATATGGTTTTATCCTTTGGGAAATGATTGTCAGTAACGTAACATGCATGAAAACTGAATATGTTAGGCTCAAACATGCAAAATGAGTGGTATGGTCCTTTAAAGGCAGAAACCCATCAATCTTAGCTGTTCAGGTTAGCGTGTGTTTGTATGTTGTCAGTGTATTGCTCCATTCTCCTGTTCAGCATGTGAAGGCAGCACATCTTCTTCGCATCATGTGAAGATACATGTGGTTTTCCACATGCTGTCTGCTGTCATAGTTTTCTTCTTCATGGATCAAATGATGCTATGACTAGGAAAGGATCCACATTCNTCTGCTGTCATAGTTTTCTTCTTCATGGATCAAATGATGCTATGACTAGGAAAGGATCCACATTCGTTTTGTTTCAAAATCTTCAAGAGATAACGAGACATTTTAATAAATATGTCCACTAATTAAACTTCCTCAGATACTTCGACTCTAATGTTTGATGCATTCAAGCTGGTTTCTTTTAAATTACATGTTTGATGGGTTTACTTTTGTCCAACCCCTCTTCTCAACTTGATCTTAAATGATCCATTATCTCCTTTTCTGAGAAGGATTTAACATCCGTAAGGCTGAGATGTGGATGGAAATGGCAGCAGTGTGACATCTAAAGGCCAAAGGAAGCTTTCAGCAGTCACTCTTAATTAGAAAACACCAGACAGACACATTTCTGCTGTTTATCTGGCCAGTTTATTACTCTGCAAGGACAACGATGCTATACAATTATTTGATAAGGTGTTGCCTGAGGGAGAGCGAAGGCAGCGGGCTAATAAGCTAATAAAGCCAACACACTCAGGAAATTCTTGTAAAAGGGTTTAGTGTCTCATAAAGTTCACATACACAAATACAAGTTGAGCTGCTATTTATTAAGCGTCATGCTTTTTTTTTTTTTTTNTTTTTTTTTTTTTTATTTAATTACCATCCAGTAGGGGTTTAAAGATGCATCAATGTGTTACCATTCAGTCAACAGTGTGAATAATACATTTAAATGATGGAATTAATAGGATTCTGCTATGACGTCATACTCCACATAATCGTTGTATGAGGGAGAGTCCGCCAGGAGAGACGATTCATGTTCAGTAAAGTTAAAAAAAAAAAAAAANTAAAAAAAAAAAAAAAAGTTTTGTGTTTAATTCAGTTTATCAAAATAATCAAATCGAATCGTGAAAATTAAAAACTTCCTGATGCATTGAATTGTTTCCTAAATAATCGTGATCTAATCGAATCGCCATGGAGACAAATATTTACAACCCTACCATCCAAAATGGACTCTGATTCTTTCATAAGGAGGTAGTTTTTTTTGTTCCATAGGCCTCGTCACCACAAAGACTGAATCATGCACTTTGTTTCGCCTCAGCGTTGTGATTTGAAGCTGTTTTTTTTTTTTTTTNCTTTTTTTTTTTTTTTTCATATGTCATTAAATAAAAGGCAGTTGAGGGAATCTACAAGGATGATATAAGCCAGTATCAAGGCCTTTCCGCGTATGTGATGACGCGTGACGTAAATGTCATCCTCTATTTACGTCAGAGGGTGTACGCATCGGCCTCTGTGCAGACGTGATCAGGTGGACTTGTACACGCAATTTATTGGATTATTTCATTGGATCCTCATTAGTTGATGCCTCAGCAACAACTATTATTACACTCAAACATAACAAAAGTACACATTTAGATTAAAAAAAAAAAGTCCAATTACAGCATCAATCTACAAGACCTAAAACTACATGATAAAATATACAACCATATCACAAATGATACAGGACATACAGTCATACCTGACCTCTGGCCTCAGTAATTTACCCAGACAACCAGGCCACAGCAAGCACAGGACCAAACGCTGGACTGTGGAAAAAAAAAATCAAAAAACAATTTTACCCCAAATAAGCTTTTAAAAATGAATTTATTTTGAACAGTTTTAATGAGTAGCTGCCCTGTACAGGATAGATTTCTTTCTTTAAAGCGTTTGTTCTTGCTTGAGGAAAGTAATCTTACCAGTCACAGCTTGTCTAGTTTTATAACAGTGTTTACCTTCATTCAATAAAAAAACATTTTCAAATAAATACATTCAGGTTGTTTATGAGTACATATTCCCCCAAAAAAGGTTAAAATCCTCCAAGTCAGCACCTTTTCTACCTTCAGCCAGGAAAAACTATTATGCGTTTTATCAGCCTCTTGTCTGGTTGAACAGTTAAGTCCAAGCCGTGGTGCTGGATTCTGAATCATTTGAAGTTTAATCAGAATCAGAATGCCTTTATTGTCGTTGCACAGAGTACAACGAAATTTGTAATGATCCTTGACGATGATTCACACATAAAATAAAAGTGCACAACCACATAATCAAAGAGGGAGGTCAAAATTTCTCTAGCAGTACATATGTAAATAACAAGTCTAAATATATATATATATATATATATATATGTGTGTGTGTGTGTGTATGTATAAATACAGTATATACTCATGTATAAGCCGACCCCCTGATGTTGTTCCATCAATTTATTTGTTTAGCATATGACCAGTTTTTCTGGGTATTGTCATAGTATTCCTCTGATTTTCAGAAAATAATCCACGTACCGGTAAACATATTTATGTCAGCAGCTGATTACTGTAACTGACCAATCACAGCAGAGCTTACTGGCTGCCGCAAAATGTGCTGATAAGATGTTTAGTCAGGAAATATCTCATTCTAAGGTCTGATTTATTTCCATGGGTAGTGGTAATGGGTAGTATTTCCACCTCTGGAAATTTCCTTCTCTGGGATCAAATCTGAATTTCTCGTGTATAAGCCGACCCCCGATTTGATTTGTGAAATTTGGTAATTGGAAATAAAAACTCAGCTTATACTCGAGTATATATAATATATAAAATCTTCTGAGATTTTCATGTAAATTATGAATTTAAGCAGCAGAAAATATTGCACGTTTACTGAATTGCATTGAATCGGCCCTTTATACAGGTATTACAGTTGAAAGTGTAGCAGTGTTCAGTGTTTGACAGAGTTTAGTGAAATTATGGCTCTGGGATAGAAAGTGTGTTTTGGTCTGTTTGTCCGTGCTTTGATGCCCTGCAGCGTCTGCCAGAGGTCAGAAGGTCAAACAGGTCATGTCCAGGATGGGATGAGTCTTTAAGAACTTCGGCTGCTCTGCTGAGGAGCATCTGCTGCTCAGATCCCTTTTTGTGGCACAAGACCAGATTTCAGGATGATAGTTTATATGTCGTCATTATGCTATGCTATGTTACGCTACGCTAGTGCTACTGCACATGTCTGGAACATGCCCTCCAAGCAGATGCCAGAATGTAGTATAACAGAACAGTGTACATGTCCGTTTAGATATAAATTGACCGTAAGCGGGGCCTTCCATCCCTTCCTCTAATACTCTCCTTGCCTCCTTCTCTCCACCTCAGGGATTTACTTCATCCGAGCCGGCACAGGCACTGAATACACAAAATACACAGTAAATAGTTACTGAGGCAGCAGAGATATATATTACCGATCTGCTTAGGGCTTTGCAGTCACACTGTAAAGTGATATAGCATGTGTAGCTTTCAAACCTGAAACGGAGGAAGAAAGGAAGAGGAGCTAGGAGAGGAGGAGGAAGAAAGGAGGTGGGATAAATCATCTGGTGTGTAAAAATATTCTCCTTGGAGTAGGAAGGAGGAGTGGAGAGCAGAAGGTTGAATAAGACAAGGGCAAAGAAATTTTGTTTTGTGCCACTTCCTGAACCATGAAATGCAAAAAAAAACAAAATTCTGTACATGCAAATGGTAAAGTATTAAAAGGAAGTTGGTTGTGGGTCTGTGAGGTGATAGCGTAATTTCATTTTATTTCTTATCAGGAGGCAGAAAAGCCCCAGATGCACATTTCTACGCTGTTTTCATTCTCTCTAATCAAGGCTTTTCACAGCTCAGTGTTTTATGGTTGAGAAATTGAAGCAATAACAATTTAATATAACAAAGAAACAAATTAGAGAGTTATGATTCATCCATTTTCAAACCTGTATCCAGGCCCAGGTCACAGAAACTCACCCAGATGTTCCTCTCGGTAGGTAGCCACGTCCTTCAGCTCTTTCTGAGGAATCACAAGACGTTCCCAGCCAGATGTGATAGATAATTCCGGTACGTATTCTGGGTCTGACCCGTGGTCTCTGACCTAAGCATGATTCCAAAAGCCAACCAAGGAAACTCGATTCGGCCACTTGTATTCACAATCGCGTTCTTTTGGTCTCTACTCAGAGCTCATGACCAAAGGTAAGAGTTGGATCGTAGATCGAACGGACAATTGAGAGTTTGTGGGAATGAGAGTCAGAACAAATCAACGCAACTTTTACGGGAATACAGGCAGTCCCCGGGTTACGAACGAGTTCCGTTCCCATGGCTCTTCATAAGTCGGATTTGTTCGTAAGTCAGAACAGTTACGTAAGGTGCGTATCTAGCGTATATATTTTACTTAGGTGTGTATCTAGCGTATATATTTTACTTAGGTGCATATGTAGTGTATATATTTTACTTAGGTGCATATGTAGTGTATATATTTTACTTAGGTACATATCTAGCATATATATTTTACTTAGGTGCATATGTAGTGTATATATTTTACTTAGGTGCATATGTAGTATATATATTTTACATAGGTGCGTATCTAGCGTATATATTTTTACTTAGGTGCATATGTAGTGTATATATTTTACTTAGGTGCATATGTAGTGTATATATTTTACTTAGGTACATATCTAGC